>OX940989.1:3309605-3409045 GCA_954871275.1 Leptopterna dolabrata | reverse complement strand
GGTCTACGTGACCAGGGGGACGTGGACAGCTGGCTCCCTCCAACAGTCCCTAAGGACTGTCAGAGGGCCGGAGGAGGGTGGAATAGTCCCTATAGAATGGAATAGCTCCTGCCCAGGCCTCTTAATTCTACGCATTCACTATTCATTCTATCTTGCTACCTTCCTTCTCCCTCGAAAAGATCTTGTTGAGTGGTGTAGCCTGCCTGGTGGGGCCTTTATGGTATAACCGGCGTGGTGGAACCTTCCGAGCACCTCCACTACAGAAAAGATCTCGTAGAATGGTGTAATCCTGTCCGGTGAGGTCTTTATGGTATAACCGGCGTGGTGGAACCCTTCCGAGCACCTCCTACACGCTCCAGAAAAGATCTCGTTAGAGTGGTGTAACCTGCCTGGTGAGGCCCTTTATGGTATAACCGGCGTGGTGGAACCTTCCGAGAACCTCCTACACAAAAGATCTCGTAGAGTGGTGTAACCTGCGTGGTGAAGCCTTTATGGTATAACCGGCGTGGTGGAACATTCGAGCACCTCCTACACACTCCAGAAAAGATCTCGTAGGGTGGTGTAACCTGCCTGGTGAGGCCTTTATGGTATAACCGGCGTGGTGGACCCTTCCGAGCACCTCCTACACACTCCAGAAAAGATCTCGTAGAGTGGTGTAACCTGGCTGGTAAAGCCTTCGGGTGTAAACCGATGTGATGGAAACCTTCCCGAGCACATCATCCGGTACCTCACGATCCATCACAACCTCACCTATCCCAGGTGTACACTTCCTATCACCACATGTATTACAACCTGTCTGTGGTGGTTTGAAGGTAGAGGTGAGGCCTCGGATAGGTGGGGTTTTAGATGGAGATGAAAAGGTGATGGTAGCTAGCGTTTAAAAGGTTACCACCTATGGCGAAGCCAGGGAGGTTACCAGCACTAAAAACGCTGGAGGATATGCCCAGACGGTTCCACCAGGCTGGTTATTTACCCGACCGGTTCCACCACTCCGAGTTCTGTTAGGCGAGAATGGTAAGGAGGTGTGAGGAGAGAGAGAGAGAGGTCATCGACTTGAGGTTTGAGCTCAGAACGGCGAGCTGGGCCAGAAGAGCGGTTTACAAGGGCCATATCACGTGTACCGGCTTCATTTTCGGTCGAAATAATTCGCTCTTTCGCACACAGGCTCCATTTGGGCCCTAGAGTAGAAAATTGAGGTTCTACCAAAGGTTCAGCTGCCAAAATAGATTTTTTTATGAGTCAAAAACCTGGAAAATCGTCTGAAATCACCATCAATATCTGTATAATTACACTAGAAAAATTGTCAACACGCGGATCAAGACGATTAAATGGCACTACCAGTGATCAAAGATAATTTGAAAAAAGAAAAAAAAAGGAGCGTACCTAATTTGTGTTTTGGGGGCCAAAATTGGTGGAAACTATCAAAAATAGCCACTTCAATTATTTCACACGAAAGAAACAATAAATAAACAGCCAACATTTCTGTAGGTATGTCCAGTAGAATAATAAACCCATGTGACAAGGACTTTGCAGCGTTTTTTGTTTGACGCAGAAAACTGTCTGGTTCACCACTACATACGTCGCCGGAAGTCCAAAATTTAATTCTAGAAGGGGATAAGGGGGTAAATGGTAACAAAGTTTAAGCTCCCGTTATTTATTTTTTATGAGTCAAAAATCTGGGAAATTGTCTGAAATCACCATCAATTTGTGATCAGCAGGTGAATCAAGACAATTAAATGGCACTATCAATGATCAAAGATAATTTGTAAAAAATAGGAGCCTAATTCGTGTTTTTGGGGGCCAAAATTGGTGGAAACTATCAAAAATAGGCATTTCAATAATTGCACATGTAAAAAACAATAAATAGACAACCAAAATTTCTGTAGGTAAGTCCAATAGAATAATAAACCCACGTGACAAGGATTTCGCAGCGTTTTTAGGAATTTTTTTTTCCGCACAATTTTCCACAGATTTAAATGTGCAGGTGCCTGTAAATCTGTATTCTTGTAACCCGTCTTCATTACAAGTACGAATCCGGAGGAATCGAGAGGAACCGTTTTGAGGGGCTTTCGCCTTCGAAACCTTCCCAGTTTCCCCAAGTCGGGAACAACGGGAAAGTGGTATGGTCCAGGGTGATGGGGGGGGGGGGGGGGGGACCGAAATGACCAGCCCAGGAAGGCCTAACCCTATCTTCCGCCTTCACCCTATTAAAATAAGGGTGAGGCTCCCTTTGCGAGGGGGTTGAGGGCTGGAGTTCGGGATTATCCATTTTCAATGTGGAAAATCAATCCGGAAGGTTTTCGCCTCCGAGCTTTGGGCCCCTTCCAAGAGGGAATCCCCCCGCTTACTGAGGGTACAGCGATAACGTAATACGAATAATACGAATAACACGAACAATATGAATAATATGAATAATACGATACGGTACAAATGGATTCTGACCATACGAGGTAGAATCCTCCATTTCACAGCCGTACCCAGTGCTAGGGATGTCCCAAAAGTATCGATACTTAAAAGTATCGATACTTTTAGAAAAAACGCTGCAAAGTCCTTGTCACATGGGTTTATTATTCTATTGGACTTACCTACAGAAATGTTGGCTGTTCATTTTGGTTGCTTTCAGGTGAAATAATTGAAATGGCTATTTCTGGTGGTTTCCACCAATTTTGGCCCCTAAAACACAAATTAGGGTACGCTCCTTTTTTTTTTTTTTTTCTTCAAATTATCTTTGAACGTTGGTAGTGCCATTTAATCGTCTTGGTCCACGAGCTGTCACTTCTTCTAGTGTTATTGTAGTAATTGGGAGTCGGATAGACGAGTCGATCGCTTGATTTGAGAATGGTTGGTTTATTGATGGCACCCTGGCTCTTTTATAGTCCCCTTGACAAGGTCAGAGGGGGGTCGGGGGGTCCCCACTCTGAGTAACAGCATGTTCAGACACAATTTGAGTTGTGGAGGAGCAGCCGATCACAACACTGCTCCCCCCAGAATTTAAGTAATTTTCAATTTTAATTAAATTTTGTTGATGTCGCTGTGGCTGTGGCCGGGCGTGGGAGGTGCGTGTGTTGGGTCCGTGTGGGCTGTTCGGGTGGCTGCTGTGGTCATTGTCGTGGGGTGGCGGTGGTTCGAGGCCGATTAGTGGCGTGGGTGCCGGTGCGGGCGCGTGGTATCCCGTCGGTGCCGTATGTGGCTCGTGCGGTAGCTCGGGCGCTGTTTTGCGTTGGCGTGCGAGGCTTGGTCTTCCTGCGGGGGTTGGTGCGAGCCGTGGGCGGTGCGGCGGCGAATTGATGGATCGTGAGTGGCGTACGGTAGATCGTTCGTGGTTGCGTTTTGTGCTGTTGTAATCAGCGTGTCGGCAGTCCACGTGAGCGTGCACTCGTGATTCTGTTGTGCTTGCGGTGAGTTGAAGACGGAGAATCGTAGCGGCTCGTGGAGTGGTTCGATGCTGCAAATTAGTGAGGCCACGGAACGTGCGTTGGTTGAGGTCAATTTGCGCGGTGAGTCGGTAGTCCACGTGAGCGTGCGGTCGTGATTCGATTGTGCTTGCGGCGAGTTGAAGACGTAGAATCGTAGCGGCTCGTGGAGTGGTTCGATGCTGCAAATTAGTGAGGCCACGGAACGTGCGTTGGTTGAGGTCAATTTGCGCGGTGAGTCGGTAGTCCACGTGAGCGTGCGGTCGTGATTCGATTGTGCTTGCGGCGAGTTGAAGACGTAGAATCGTAGCGGCTCGTGGTGTGGCTCTATGCTGCAGTGACCTGGACCATGCAGGTTCGGAAGGTTTAATGACCCCCGCCGCTAGTAATTCGCCGAAATCCGGGGGTTTTCGGCGAAGTTTCGCATGGCACGGGGGTCCCTTCGTGACGATCTCGTGTGCGTGGTTCGGTGCGTCGCGTGTATTGTTGGAAGGTTCGTCGCCGTCGAAAAGGGCTGGAAACCGGGGCTCATTCGCTGTCGTTCACGTCGGTGATCGCCGGTGTCGTCTACTGTGAATCACTATTGTTTCTTCGGCGACGGTAGCCGCTTGAAGAGTTGGTGCGAATGGGAGAAGGCGATCAGCGTGTTTGGCGAGCCGGGTGATGTCTTCTTCTTCGTGGGCCGCAATGTGTAGTCGAAAATGCTCGTGGGGGGCTCGAAGAAAGACGTGTCGGACGAGTGGTGCGGGTGTGTCGGCCGGAAGTGCTGAGGTGAGTCGGCGAGCGAGGATCGACGGTAGTTCGTCGTCGGATGTCGGCTGTAGGAGGGCGGTGAGCCGTGAACCATCTGAAGGTGCGTGTGTCGCGAGAAGGCGTGTTTTGAGCGTCTGGTAGCTACTGGTGTTCGAGGGGCTGATGTCGGCGCAGAGGTCCGCTTGTCGAGGTTCGAGAGCGAGGAAGGCTCGGGTGAATTTCGCATGTGGCGTCGTGTGGCCTTCGTGTGCGAGGATGATCTCGAGTTGGGCGAACCAGACGTGCGGAAATGCGGGGTCAAACGGCTGGAGCTTGAGAAGTGAAGGAGCGCTCGCTTCGGGTGTCTTGCGGTTTCTGCTCGGTCATCTTCGTTTTCTTCGTAGGTGCCAGTCCGTTGAGGTGTCAGCAGGAAGTGTGCTCGGCGCCGGCGTCCGTTTCCTTATATAAGGATCGGTGATGGTGGGGCGAAGTAGCGGGAGGCGCTGCGATAGCCGTCGAGGCGGGCGTCGGAGTGGGGCGCCGCTGTGGCGTCGGTGGGGGCCGCGCGTGGTGGGGCTCGTTGAAGGGGAGGCGGGGCTGCGACGCTGTCAAACGGCGGGCGCTGGCGGTGGAGCTCACACGTCGGATGTCACCAGTGTAGTGATTGGGAGTCGGATAGACGAGTCGATCGCTTGATTTGAGAATGGTTGGTTTATTGATGGCACCCTGGCTCTTTTATAGTCCCCTTGACAAGGTCAGAGGGGGGTCGGGGGGTCCCCACTCTGAGTAACAGCATGTTCAGACACAATTTGAGTTGTGGAGGAGCAGCCGATCACAACAGTTATTATACAAATTTATGGTGATTTCAGACGATTTCCCAGGTTTTTCACTCATAAAAATCAATTTTGGGAGCTGAACATTTGGTGGAACTCAATTTTCCACTCTTTGGTCGAAATCGACTTCATATTCGGTCTTCTCGTCCCCAAAAACATGGAAAACGATACCTCAAAAGCTCATGTTACTAACATGTTGCTAAAACACAAAAAGTACCTATTTGTGTGCACATTTTCACTCATAACACCCCTGGGTATATTCCGATCGGGCTGAAAAGTTTCGGGACACAACTAGGGCCCAAATAGAGCAAGTGTGCGAAAGAACGACTTTTTTAGACCGAAAATGAAGCATGTACACGTGATACGGCGTACGGCGGACGGACATTGCATTTTTGGAATCTATGCACCTTGAAACGGAAAAGAAAAAATTTTGAGGGGGT
Organism: Leptopterna dolabrata; assembly: GCA_954871275.1. Lineage (NCBI taxonomy): Eukaryota > Metazoa > Arthropoda > Insecta > Hemiptera > Miridae > Leptopterna > Leptopterna dolabrata. The sequence goes on along the minus strand of OX940989.1, from coordinate 3,403,627 downwards.
GTTAAAAAAATTTTTTGCTGAGCGAATACATAGGTGTAATATTCACAGAATAATAAACCAAAAGTTAGTATCGATACATAGCGATACTTTTTTCCCCTGATATATATCGTAGTATCGATACTTTTTCACAGTATCGGAGCCGATACTTTTTTTATCCCTCACATGTTATCAATTTCAACACCTAAAACGTGTAGGTACTGTTGATAGTACCTCTAACTAGATTGCTGCACCACCTCCAGCTCTCAGTGAGAATCAGCCGTCCTCCATCTGTAGGCCGTGCGCGAGAATATTGCCCTCCGACCCTGCACTCTATAGGAGGATGGGAGAACCTGAGGGCTCGGCAGCCTGAGTGGGATGCAATGTTGGGACTTTTACTCTGTTATGTTGGCAGCCGTGCTGCCATTCCAAGCCAGCTCATTCCGTTCCCTTTCCTTCACGATCATGTTGACGAAGCTTTTCGGTGCTTAAAAATTTTTTTAGTTTGAGATCAATTTTAAACCGCTGCAAATTATTACACAAAGGTTTATTAATTATCTGTATAGATGCCCCTTCTGCGTAGATCATTGTTTTCTGTGGTCAGTAGCCTCGTTCTCTCCCCAGGAAAGCCCTAAATCGAGTACTGGAGTCGGCTCCGGGATTAAAGTTTCCTACAAATGCGCTGAATTCACTACTTCAATCACTAATTATTTTTTAGTTATTCATGAAGCATAAGGCAAATAGTAAACCGTTATGTAATAATTTACCTGTATTTTTGTTTTTTGTTGTTGTATAGGTGCCCCATCTACGTAGATAGTATAATGAACCATTCTGTGATAATTTACCTTTGAGTAATAATTTACCGTTGTGTAATAATTTGCTCATCAGTAATACTTCAACGGTAGTTCAAGTTGAAAATGTACCTATCAACAATCATCCATCATTTTCAAATGAAATAATATCACAGAACAACCAACTCGACTTCATACAGCCATCCGTGATTATAATCAGGTGCTCCCTAGCGATGATGTTTGGCCTGAATGTATACAATTTCATTCACCCTCCTGTTAAAGAAGCCTGTCGGTGCAAACTTCTGGGCCTTACTGTGAACGAACGGCTGGACGTACAATGATCCGGGTGGTCTAAAAAATCTCCTAAGTTCGAGAACTATTTAAAAATTAAAAAAATTCGAGATAACGGCGTTCTGGAGATTTCAACTCCTATTTTTCACCCCTCAGGGATGACTGACAGTAGCGCCGAGCTTCGAGGACAAACTAGACCCCGAACGGGACCTATAACCCGAATTTCGTCAATTTTGGTTCATGGTAACTAAGAAAAGTGCGAAGTACGGTGTACGGTGGACGGACGGAACTTTTTTTAATTGCATTTTCGGATTCTACATACCTTGAAACGGAAACCATCAAATTTTGAGGGGGGGTTACATTTTTTTTTTCATGCTCGATTCCAAAGGTTCATTATTGAATAAAAATAAATAAATAAATAAATATAATAAACCAAAATTCCTGTCTGTCCGCCGTACGCCGTACCGGCCACTTTTCTTAGCTACCATGAAACAAAATTGATGAAATTCGGGTTATAGGTTCCGTTCGGGGACTAGTTGGTCCTCGAAGCTCGACGTTACTGTCAGTCATCTCTAAGGGGTTCAAAATAGGAATTGAAACCTCCAGGACGCCGTTATCTCGAATTTTTTTAAATTTTTAAATATTTCTCGAACTTAATTACTCTGGAACGGTTTAAATGTATACAATTCGAATTCATTCTCCCTTCTGTTGAAATACTCGTTACGAGGTACCTACCTAAATCACGAGTTAAATGTTGCTAAAATAACTCTGTCGAAGACAAACAGTAACTAAAACCGCAAAAAGAAACGCAAATAATGAAGTTCTAAAGGAAAATTGTTGATGCGGAGTGAAATAGATGCCTCTTCTGCGTAGATCACTGTTTTCTGTGGTCAATACCTACCGTCGTAGTCAAGTATAATGAACCGTTGTGTAATAAATTGCCCATCAATAATACTTCAACGGTTGTTCAAGTTGCAAAAGTACCGATCAACAAAATCCTGCCCCTTTTTGGTAGATGAACCGTTGTGTAATAATTTACCGTTCTGTAATAATTTTCCATTGTGTATTAATTCACCCATCGATAATACTTCAACGTTTGTTCAAGTTTCACAAGTACCTACCTACCAACAAAATCCAATAGTCCATCACTTATCAAATGAAATAATATCGCAGATCAACCAAACTCGACCTCATACAGCCATCCTTGATTATAATCAGGTGCCCCCTAGCGATGATATCCGGGCCGGATTTATACCGTTTGATTCACGATCGTGTTCATGAAGCTTTTTGGTGCACACAAACGGCTGGACGTACAATGCTGCGGGTGGTCTCAAAAAATTGTTTAGCTCAAGACTAATTTAATAATGTAAAAAAAACCATACCCTTCTATCGAAAGTTTTCGAGCTACGGCGTCCTGGAGGTTTCAACCCCTATTTTGAACCCCTTAGAGATGACTGACAGTATCGTCGAGCTTCGAGGACCAACTAGACCCCGAACGGAACCTATAACCCGAATTTCATCAATTTTTTTTCATGGTAACTAAGACAAGTGTGAAGTACGGCGTACGGCGGACAGACAGAAATATTTGTATTGCAGTTTCGGATTCTACATACCTTGAAACGTAAACCATCAAATTTTGTTGGGGGGGGGGGGGGGGGGGGAGAGAATTTTTTTTCTTGTTCGATTCCAATGGTTCATTATTGAAAATAATAAACCAAAAGTGTAATAAAATGGTGACCGCTATCCTACACAAAAATATTTTTTCCGAAAATAAAGATTTTCAAATTCGATTATTGGGTGGGTCACTAACGAACAGCCTCACCAAATTCGAAAATTCGCTCATGCGGTCATTCTGCGTGCCGGAATTTCTCCTTCGTGTTGTGCGGGAACCAGGGAAAATATTTTCCGCGGTCTTGCGAGCCACTTGAGCGGCCACTTGCCCTCGCAGGATCCGAGATAAGATGTCAAGTGAACTTGGAATAAAACAACAACAGAGGATGGCGGGTTAGCAGTAGAAGGGTCGGTGTGCGTGGGGGGGGGGGGGGGGGTGTCAGTGAGTGGTAGTGGGGGGAAGTGAGGGGTATTGGGAGGGGATAGTGTTGATGTTTTTACTGGGATCCCCTTTGGCCGGACGATGTTGCTTGTCTGAGGAAACAACGAATTTCAAGGGGGTACACACTCCGGACAGTGTTGTCCTCACTTGAATCACATGAACGTGTAGAATAGTTGGGTAGGTTCGTTTTGATACGGGACCATCTGCGATGCAACCCCCGTGTACCCTCAAAACTTCAGCTCTCTACGACCATTTTTCGGGTACCTAGTTAGAAGCGTTACAAGTAAATGGTCATCATTTCATGTTCGCGCATGCGCAGACGAATGAAAGTCATAAAAAATATTATCAAATGTTATTCCTGATCGACCTTCCAAATCTGAACTCATTTCAACGATATTTAAGGTAGTTATGGGCGTTTCAAGTATTTCACGATTGTGCATGAGCAGACAAGTCGATTTCCATGATTTTGAAATAAGACTATTTGCAATCAAACCCGCGTGTACCCTCAAAATTTCAGCTCTCTACGACTATTTTTCGCGTAGTTAGAAGCGTTACAAGGAAACGGTCATCATTTCATGCTCGCGCATGCGTAGATGAAAGTTACATTACGATTCCAATGAAATTCATTTTGAGCTATCAAAGTATCAAACTATCAAACTATCAAAACTACTGATCGACCCTCCGAATCTACACTCATTTAAACGATATTTAGGGTAGTTACGGGCGTTTCAAGTATTTCACGTTTGCGCATGCGAAGACGGAACGATTTCCATGATTTTGAAATGGGACTATTTGCAATCAAACGCGCGTGTACCCTCAAAATTTCAGCTCTCTACGACTATTTTTCGCGTAGTTAGAAGCGTTACAATGACATGGCCAACATTTCATGTTCGCGCATGCGCAGACGAAAGTTACGTTACGATTCCAATGAAATTCATTTTGAGCTATCAAAGTATTATTCCTGATGACCCTCCAAGTTTGAACTCATTTCAATGATATTTTCAAGGTTTTTATGGGCGTTTCAAGTTTCACGTTGGCGCATGCGCAAACGAAGTTACTGTACTTTTTCAATGATTTTCGTATGGGGCCATCTGTGACCCAACCCGCACCTACTCTCCAAGTTTTAGCCTATTTCGACCATTATTTCGGGTAGTTATTGGCGTCACAAGGAATTACCACAGACAGACAGACAGACACACAGACAGGCAGGCAGACACGGAACCCAAAAATTTCCTCGATGTCTGTCAAGCAAAATCGTTGTGGAAATTTTCATTTTGGAGGACATGAATTTTTTTAAAACTCAATCACGAACCCAAGGCTTCCCTACCTTCGGTAGTGAGGAAGCAAAAGACTGAGAAACCTGTAAAGGCGTATTTATTTGTTACTATACGGCGAGTGCCCAGAGATCAAGCATGTCAATAAGCCGTAGAAATCGTTACGCAGGGGTTATCCAGGGATAGAAATCGATACCTAGCAAACCAAAATTGGAATTAGAATTTGAATTTGTTTATTCAGCAAAACAGAGTACCAAAACCGCTGTAAAATATTACACAACGGTTTATTAATTAGGTACCTGTATGGCTGCCCCTTCTGCGTAGATCACTGGTTTCTGTGGACAATACCTCGAGCTCCGCCAGGAAAATTTACCGTTGGGTAATAATTTACCATTGTCTGATAATTTGCCCATCAATAATACTTCACCGTTTGTTCAAGTTACAAAAGTATCTACCGATCAACAAACTCCAAAACAACCTTCATTTTGGTTTATTATTTTCAATAACTAACCTTTGGAATCGAGCATGAAAAACAAATTTTTAACCACCCCTTTTCTTAGTTACTATGAGCCAAAATTGACGAAATTCGGTTTATACGTTCCGTTCGGGGTCTAGTTGGTCCTCGAAGCTCGACGTTACTGTCAGTCATCTCTAAGGGGTTCAAAATAGGAACTGAAGTCTCCAGGACGCCGGTACCTCGAATTTTTTTACGGTTCTAAATAGTACCGAACTTGGGAGTTTTTTAAGACCACCCGGAGCATTGTACGTCCAGCCGTTCGTTCACAGTAAGGCCCAGAATTTTGCACCGACAGGCTTAGTCAACAGGAGGGTGAATGAAATTGTATACACTCAGCCCAAATATCATCACTAGGGACGCGGTAACAATCGGGAATTGGCCCGAGATCATCATTGCTAGGGGTCACCTGATTATATTCACGGAGTATGAAGTCGAGTTGGTTGTTCTGTGATATTATTTAATTTGAAAAATGATGGCTCTTTTGGAGTTTGTTGATCGGTACTTTTGCAACATGAACAAACGTTGAAGTATTATTGATGGGTAAATTATTACACAACGGTTCATTATACCATCCACGTAGAAGGGGCTGGAGTTTGTTGGTTGGTACTTTTGCAACTTTTTTCACTCCACATCAACAATTTCCCTTCAGAACTTCATTATTTGCGTTTCTTTTTGCCATTTTAGTTACTGTTTGTCATCGACAGAATTATTTTAGCAACATTTAACTCGTGATTTAGGTAGGTACCTAGTAACGAGTACGGGGTTAGGTACTAACCTACGGAGGGTTTGCGATCTACATAATATTATGTGTAGAATAGTACACATTATATTATATAGATGGGTTATCTAAGGGAATTCAGTACAAAATAATAAACCGTTGTGCTGGGATTTGCAGCGTTTTCAAATGAAATAATATCACATAACAACCAAATCGACTTCATACAGCCATCCTTGATTATAATCAGGTGCTCCCTAGTGATGATATCCGGGCCGGATTTATACCGTTTGATTCACGATCATGTCGACGAAGCTTTTCTTTACAAACGAACGGCTGGACGTACAATGCTCCGGGTGGTCTCAAAAAGTGCTTTAGTTCAACATCAATTTAAAAACGTAAAAAAACCATACCCTTCTATTGCAAGTTTTCGAGATACGGCGTTCTGAAAATTGCAACCCCTATTTTGAACCCCTTAGAGATGACTGACAGTAACGTCGAGCTTCGAGGACCAACTAGACCTCGAACGGAACATAAAAACCAAATTTCATTCATTTTGGTTCATCGAAACTAAGAAAAGTGCGAAGTACAGCGGACGGACAGAAATTTTTTTATTCCATTTTCGAATTCTACGTAGGTACCTTGAAACGGAAACAATCAAATTTGGGTGTGTGTGGGGGGGGGGGGGGGGGGGTTAAATTATTTATGGTCGTTTCCAAAGGTTCATTATTGATAATAATGAACCAAAATAAAGACTAACTAGTTGTGGCCAGAATGTAATTGTAATAAATTATGCTTATCGAAGTAGCAACATTTTGGTTTGTTATTTTCAATTTCATTTGGCTGCAAATCCCTGCACAACGGTTTATTATTTTGTACAGAATACCCTTCTGTTACAGATCACAGCTCTCTGTATAGATAACCCGTCTATATAATATAATATGTACTATTCTATACATATTATGTGGATCGCAGACCCTCCGTAGGTTAGTACCTAACCCTGTACTCGTTAGGTACTAGGTACCTACCTAAATCACGAGTTAAATGTTGCTAAAATAATTCTGTAGATGACAAACAGTAACTAAAATGGCAAAAAGAAACGCAAATAATGAAGTTCTGAAGGGAAATTGTTAATGTGGAGTGAAATAGATGCCCCTTCTGCGTAGTTCGCTGTTTTCTGTGGTCAATACCCTCGTGGTCAAGTATAATGAACCGTTGTGTAATAACTTGCCATTGTGCGTTTGTTCAAGTTTCAGAAGTAGATACCTACCTACTAACAAAATCCAATAGTCCGTCACTTATCAAATGAAATAATATCGCAGAATAACCAACTCGACTTCATACAGCCATCCTTGATTATAATCAGGTGCTCCCTAGTGATGATATCCCGGCCGGATTTATACCGTTTGATTCACGATCATTTTGACGAAGTTTTTTGGTACACACGAACGGCTGGACGTACAATGCTCCGGGTGGTCTCAAAAAATGGTTTAGCTGAAGACGAATTTAATAACGTAAAAAAAAAACAATGCCCTTCAATCGAAAGTTTTTGAGATACGGCGTTCTGAAAATTTCAACTCCTATTTTGAACCCCTTAGAGATGACTGACAGTAACGTCGAGCTTCGAGGACCAACTAGACCCCGAACGGAACCTATAACCCGAATTTCATCAATTTTCATTTATGGTAACTAAGAAAAGTGGCCAGTACGGCGTACGGCGGACAGACAGAAATAGTTTTATTGCAGTTTTGGATTCTACATACCTTGAAACGTAAACCATCAAATTTTGAGGGGGGTTTAGAATTTTTTTTTTCATGCTCGATTCCAATTGTTCATTATTGAAAATAATAAATCAAAATGATATGGCACTTTTAGATTTTGTTGACAGGCACTTCTGCGGCTTGAACAAACGGTATGCTTCATGAATAACAACGAATAATTAATGATTGAATTGTTGAATCCCGTGCATTTGTATGAAACTGTGATTCCCGGGCCGGCTCCAGTACTCGATTTAGGGCTTTCCTGGTGGGGGTACTGACCACAGAAACCAGTGATCTTCGCAGAAGGGGCATCTATACACAGGTAAATAATAAACCGTTGTGTAATAATTAGTGTATAAAAAAATAGTAAACAATAACAACTAGTGGTTGAGGGTTAGTATCCAAATCTAAAACATCTTATATTATGGTTACTTATGTATTACGATGTATAAGTATGTAAAACTTGGGTTTATATCAATAATAATCAATTTTAATAATAATCAATTTTAATAATAAGGTGAACTACACACGGTTATTATTATGTACGTTTTGCAATATCTGTAGAAATCGCAGGCTGTGAATTTGTTCAATTTCATCAACATAAATATAAAGGATTTTTTTAATTCGCCGGAGTATTCAGTTGAATTAATGGTTGACTTTGCGTTCACCAGAGCAGCTGCACCTCATCACATCAATTATGGAGTTTTGTAAACATTTTGAAAATTTCGTACCTAACCTTTTTATAATTAATTTTCGACGATACTAGTGTTACAGTTATTATAGACCTTGGTGATTTAGTGATCCGTGTTTGCTGGTGAGTTTGAAACGTGTGGTTTGAGATGAAATTATGTTTAAATTTCATGAAAATTGAAATAAATAATTTTTGAGAAAATTCCGCGAGAGTATTCTGTTGAATTCATCGTTGAGTTTGCGTACACCAGAGTATTTGCCCTTCATCACATAAATTACGGAGTTTTGTAATTTTTTGATAATTCCGTACTCTTTTTGTAAGTAAGTTTTGGCAATGCGAGGGTTATAATAATTATAGATCTTCCGTGTTGGCTGGAGTTTGAAGTGTGTGATTTGAGATGAAATTACGTATAAATTTCATGAAAATTAAAATGAAGGATTTTTTGAAAATTCGCCAGAGTATTCAGTTGAATTCATGGTTGAGTTTGCGTACACCGGAGTAGTTGCACCTCATCATATCAATTATGGAATTTTGTAAAAATTCGGAAAATTTCCTACCCTTTTTATAGAACTTTATACTATTATAATTACGATACTTATTTTATAATAGTTGTAGATCTTGGTGGTTTAGTGATCCTTGTTGGGTGATGAGTTTGAAGTGTGTGATTTGCGATGAAAATGTTGAAATTTCATGAAAATTGAAATAAATAATTTTTGAGAAAATTCGTCAGATTATTCTGTTGAATTCGTTATCAAGTTAGGGTACACCAGAGTAATTGCACCTCATCAAATCAATTATGGAATTTTGGAAAATTTTGGAAAATTCCCTACCCTTTTTGTAAATAATTTTCGAAATGCGAGGGCTATAATAATTATAGATCTTGGTGGTTTAGTGATCCGTTTTGGCTGGTGAGTTTGAAGTGTGTGATTTGCGATGAAAATGTTGAAATTTCATGAAAATTGAAATAAATCATTTTTGAGAAATTTCGCCGGAGTATTCTGTTGAATTCATCGTTGAGTTTGCGTACACCAGAGTAATTGCACCTCATCACATCACTTATGGAAATTTGTTAAAATTTATAAAATTCCACAACATTTTTATAGTTATACTATTATAATTACGATACTTATTTTATAATAGTTGTAGGTCTTGATGGTTTTGTGATCCGTGTTGGGTGGTGAGTTTGAAGTGTGTGATTTGTGATGAAATTATGTTTAAATTTCATGAAAATTTTGGTGTTTGATGTGAATATTGAAGATGTGGATGTGGGAGGTAACTATTCTTAGGGACAGAGTTGAGAAGCGGGCGCTCCGGAGGCTGCCAGGCTCAGAACGCTCCTCCTCCTCCCCCTTTTCTTGCTTCCTCCTCCTCCGCCTCCTTCCTCCTCCTTCCTCCCCGCGGTATTCAAATGTCCAGGGCTGTGTCCAGTAAGGAGGAGGACTGGAGAATCAATACTGGACTCAGGGAGGCAGAGTCCTCCCCCCGCTCATCCGCCTTCGTCCGCCTCTTTCCCGCCTCTTCCCCTCCTACTTCGTTGTTCCCTTTCCACCCTCCTCCTCCTCCACCTCCTTCTCCCCCTTCGACCCAGGCACGCAATTTACATACGAATTATGTCCGAGCTTTCCCCCCTCCCGCCTCACCAGCCGCCCTCTTCCGCCTCCTCCTCCTCCTCCGCCACCCTTTTCCGCCTCCTCCGCCTCCGCCCGCCCCGTCCAGTTGCTCCCCAAGGTCCAGTGAACGTTAGCATCTCTTCGCTCCCCCCCCCCCCCCCCCCTCATCACACTTCTCTTCCTCTTCGATCTCTCTTCCTCTCAAACCCCTTCTCAATCGATAGCAATTGCCCACCAGCCTACGGTGGTCCATACTGAGTGGAACATGAGGTGAGGGTGAGGAGGGGGGGGGGGTGATCTTATTAATTAAAAGAAACATCCGTCCCCTGAACCAAATCTCTGTGCCAATCTTGGAAATTTCACTTTATTTCACCAAAAACACAGTTGAGACGTTAAGATTGACCAAAATGTTCTAGGTGGACCAAATCTTTGTGCAAATCTAGCAAAATTACTCTTGGTTGCACCAAAAATACAGTTAAGCCGTTAATGATGGTGAAGTCGATTGTAGGTGGACCAAATATTTGTGCAAATCTGTCGAAATTACCCTTGGTTGCACCAAAAATACGGTTAAGACGTTAGTAGTGGTCAGGTCGACTGAGGTGGACCAAATCTTTGTGCCAAATTCGGAAATTTCTCTTTATTTCACCGACAATACAGTGGAGATGTTAATGCTGACCACAATGTTGTAGGTGGACCAAATTTTTGTGCAATTTTAGCGAAATTTCACTCCATTTCACCAGCAGTACAGTTAAGATGTTAATGATGATGAAGTCGATTGTAGGTGGGCCAAATCTTTGTACAAGTTTAGCGAGATCCTACGTTATTTCACCAAAAATACTGTTAAGACGTTAATGATGGTGAAGTCGATTGTAGGTGGCAAAGTTTTTGTGCCAGTCTAGCAAAATTACACTTGGTTGCACCAAAATACAGTTAAGACGTTAGTATTGGTCAAGTCAATTGTAGGTGGGCCAAATCTTTGTGCAAGTTTAGCGTGATCCTACGTTATTTCACCAAAAATACTGTTAAGATGTTAATGACGGTCAAGCAGATTGTAGGTGGACCAAATCTTTGTGCCATTCTAGGGAAATTTCACTTCATTTCACCAGCAGTGCAGTTGAGATGTTAATAATGGTCAAGTCGATTGTAGGTGGACCAAATCTATGTGCCAATCCAGCGAAATTTCACATCATTTCACCAACAGCACAGTTAAGACGTTAATACTGGTCAGGCAGATTCTAGGTAGACCAAATCTATGTGCCATTCTAGCAAAATTTCACTTCATTTCTCCAGCAGTACAGTTGAGATGTTAATAATGGGCTAGCCGATTGTAGATGGACCAAATCTTTGGGCCACTGTAGGAAAAGTTCACTTTATTTCACCAAAAATACAGTTAAGTGGTTATAGATGACCGCAGCCGCAGCGTTGTAGGTGGACCAAATCTTTGGCCAATGTAGCTTTATTTCACCAAAAATACAATTAAGACGTTAATGATGACCACAATGTTGTAGGTGGCTCAAATCATTGTGATCCAGTAAAATTTTACTTTGTTTCACCAAAAATAAAGTTGTGACGTTAATAATAGCCAAGAAGATTCTGGGCGGACCGAACTTTCGTGCGAATCTTTCGAAAATTCACTTGGTTTCTCTTTGCGAAAAAGATTCATTTTTGTACACAGATTTGCGCAAATCTTGCAAAATTTTACTTTGTTTCACCTGAACACTATCGAAACTACAATAAGGACCAAGACTGACCCATGCTGACGTGTTCGTTTGCAGGGTTCGCCGAAGAAACCATCCCTGACCGAAGGCAGATTCAACGAACCCCTCACAATCTGCAGACGATCATCTAAATCGAACAAGCGCCCGAAATATTTACCCAAAATCGACAACATCAATCGGTGAGTGGGCCTAATTATTTTTCAAAATGCTGTTAGAAGTTCCAAAACCAGTGCTGTGTTCCAAATTCAAAACTTAGTTGAATACAGGATTCGATGCACAGTTAGCAGGCGTTCTTTAGATCCGTCCTAAATTACGATAAAAGATACTGTCCTGGAGGACACTGCAGGAGATAGGAGAAGATGCTGTGCTAAATTGCGAACCTTGAGGTCCTTAACCTGCGGTCCTTGGACCACCAGTGGTCCGCGAGTTACCCAGAAGTGGTCCACGAGACTGTTCGGATAACTGAATGCCCTAAGTAAAAATACAAGTAGGAGAAAGGAAACACAAAGCAAAGTAGTTAGCCTACCTTGTGGTAATTTTTAACCATCTGAATAAGGTGAATTAGCAAGTTCAATGATCTGTGAATCAAAATGTAAAAGACACCGCAAACACATTTGTATTTGAAGATAAAATCCACGCTTTTCTTTGTAAAATCGAATTGTGGCTCACTAAAATGAAAGACGGAAGCTATTCAGGGTTTCCAACTCTGACTAGCAACACTATTTTCTAACCAAATCAGGACAACTGGCGACCCTAGTTTCTGACCAAATCAGGGCAACTGGCAACCCTAATTTCTGACCAAATCAGGGCAACTGGCAACCCTAGTTTCTGACCAATTCAGGGCAACTGGCAACCCTAGTTTCTGACCAATTCAGGGCAACTGGCAACCCTAGTTTCTGACCAATTCAGGGCAACTGGCAACCCTAGTTTCTGACCAATTCAGGGCAACTGGCAACCCTAGTTTCTGACCAAATCAGGGAAACTGGCAACCCTAGTTTCTGACCAATTCAGGGAAACTGGTAACCCTAGTTTCTGACCAATTCAGGGCAACTGGCAACCCTAGTTTCTGACCAATTCAGGGCAACTGGCAACCCTAGTTTCTGACCAATTCAGGGCAACTGGCAACCCTAGTTTCTGACCAATTCAGGGCAACTGGCAACCCTAGTTACTGACCAGTTCAGGGCAACTGGCAACCCTAGTTTCTGACCAATTCAGGGCAACTGGCAACCCTAGTTTCTGACCAAATCAGGGAAACAGGCAACCCTACTTTCTGACCAATTCAGGGCAACTGGCAACCCTAGTTTCTGACCAATTCAGGGCAACTGGCAACCCTAGTTTCTGACCAAATCAGGGCAACTGGCAACCCTGGTTTCTGACCAAATCAGGGCAACTGGCAACCCTAGTTTCTGACCAATTCAGGGCAACTGGCAACCCTAGTTTCTGACCAAATCAGGGCAACTGGCAACCCTAGTTTATGACCAAATCAGGGCAACTGGCAACCCTAGTTTCTGACCAATTCAGGGCAACTGGCAACCCTATTTTCTGACCAAATCAGGACAACTGGCAACCCTAGTTTCTGACCAAATCAGGGCAACTGGCAACCCTAGTTTCTGACCAAATCAGGGCAACTGGCAACCCTGGTTTCTGACCAAATCAGGGCAACTGGCAACCCTAGTTTCTGACCAAATCAGGGCAACTGGCAACCCTAGTTTCTGACCAATTCAGGGCAACTGGCAACCCTAGTTTCTGACCAATTCAGGGCAACTAGCAACCCTAGTTTCACCAAATCAAAACACCTAGCAACCCTAGTTTCTGACCAAATCAGGACAACTAGCGACCCTGGTTTCTGACCAAATCAGGACAACTAGCAACCCTAGTTTCTGACCTGTTGGGATCAATCTCTACACCGGAATTTGTAAGAAATTCCGTTGGAAGTCCTCTCATAATTTCGGTAGAAGGGGGTCCGAGGTTTAACCCTCGCCACAAGGCTAACCAGCATCGCGTGACAACTCGAGACTTCCTCGTCCCCCACCACCACAACTTACGTATTTTTTTTCTCATTCTTTTCTTATTTTTTCCTCCCCTTCTTATTTTTCCTCTTCCCAAATCCTATTTTTGTGTCAGGAGGTGCGTAGGTGCGTGTCCTTCACCCAATAACACACTGCGTGGGACCCCACCGTCGAGTTTTGTTATAAGTTCCGTCTTTCAGCATTTTCGTCCATATTTCTCACAACGTGAAAAGTAACTTGGGACTAGTTGTAGTTGTCAGAAGTAGCTACTTCCTGCTTGCCATGGCAAGGAGTTACCAGTCTGTGATGCGGTAAGTAACAACGAGTTGGTACGGCCTTGTAACCAATCCCTAATTTTTCAATGTTTTGCTTCCGTGTCTACCAAGGTAGCGAAGTTTTATTTTCACTTTTGAAAGGAAAAAATTTGTCGTCAAAAATAAAAATTTCCACTCGCTTCTGGTTTATTATTCTGCGAATAATACACCTATGTATTCGCTCAGCAAAACATTTTTATAACACCCCCTCCAAATTTTTTCTTTTATGTTTCAAGGGGCGTAAGATTCCAAAAATGCAATGTCCGTCCGCTGTCCGCTGTATGTCGTACACCGTACCATGCATATCTACTTCATTTTCGGTCTAAAAAATTCGTTCTTTCGCACACATGCTCCATTTGGGCCCTAGTTGTGTCCCAAAACGTTGCTACCCTTTCGGAATATACCCACGGGTGTTATGGGTGTAAAAATAGGGTTTTTGGTGTTTTATAGCGTGAGCGAGTGAGGTATCGTTTTCCATGTTTTTCTTGGGCGACGAGACCGAATATGAAGTCGATTTTGACCAACGAGCGAATAATTGAGGTTCTAATGAAGTTTCAGCCTTAAATTTACGTTAAAATTTGGTCTAAAATCGTCGTTCTTCCGTACACCGTTTGGGTCCCCATTTTGTAACACATTTGGGTCCTAATTGTGCTCCGAAGCTCGGCAGCCCGATCGGAATACACTGAGGGGAGTTATGGTGAAAAATCTGTGTAAAAAATAGGGGTTTTCGAGTGTTTTTTTTTTTTTAGGTTTTAGTGAACATGAGCTTGTGAGGTACCGTTTTCCAAGTTTTTTTTTAGGGCGAGGAGACCGAATATGAAGTCGATTTTGACCAAAGAGTGAGGAATTGAGGTTGTAACGAAGGTTCAGCTCCCAAAATTTATTTTTATGAATCAAAAACCTGGGAAATTGTCTGAAATCACCCCAAATTTGTACAATAACACTAGAAGTCAAGACAATTAATGGCACTATCAATCATCAAAGATAATTTGTAAAAAGCCTAATTCGTGTTTTTGGGGAGCCAAAATTGCGAAACCATCAAAAATAGCTATTTCATTTACTGCACATGAAAGGAACAATAAATGAACAGAAAACATTCCTGTAGGTATGTCCCCTGTGACAAGGACTTTGCAGCGTTTTTGGAATCTATGCACCTTGAAACGTAAAATAAAAAAAAGTTTGAGGGTGTGTTATAAAATATTTTTGCTGAGCGAATACATAGGTGTATTATTTAGAGATAATTAATAAACCAAAAACTTAAAATTGACAGACTTTTTGTTTCAGAAATTTGCCTGCCTTTGAACTTGATCCGTCGCTTGTTTCAGAAACATGGCGAAAATTGGCATTGTTCATGTTCAATGTACTAGTTAGCTAGGAATGTAGAAATTACACATACACACAACATAATATATTATTATACCTACCTATAATATTTGTATGACATTTTTTAAATACTTTCAAAGAACAGCAAAATGAACAGCGAACATTAATTCTAAATATTTAAATACATGTTTGAATACACAAAAAGGCTTTGTTATCATTGAGAGCATTGTTGTTAGAGAATTTTCAAACAGAATGAAGCTATTGCAAAGGGTCCAGCATTTTCAGAACATGAATTTTTGTAATTTTTTAATAGGCCAATCCGTTTCAAGCATCCTGAATTCATCCCTAAATTTTTACAAGCATTTAGAAGTATACATTTATTTATGTATATATACACATATTTATTTATGTGTCACTCCAGACGATATCTGTCCTTGGGTGCATGCTAAAAATTCCAAATTTCGCCAAAATGTTCGTAATGCCAAACAAAAAGGATGAATCCGAAAATTGGCAATTTTCACAAAATCTAAGGCGGTCAACTTAGAGACTTTGGGGTCAAAAATGGGTGAAAAAGGTTGAAATCGCGAAAAATTGATATAAAATTACTGAAAGTGGTTGAGTAAAGACAGAAAAATATCATTTCAGTTGTTTTTCGTACAGAATAGGGCAGATTTGGATTTTTGGTGGTAAAAAGTGTGTATTAAGGGCTAAAAATCGATATTAATTCACCTGACGTTGTGTGGTACGGTGGTTCACGACAGAAAGAGGGACCGTTCGGGTGTTGAAAATATTTTTCTCAAAAAAAAAAAAGAGTGGGTAAAATTTGGCTATATACCTATATACTATATAGGTCAAGAGTCAACAATCAATAAAAATGGCTAAAAATCAAGAAACAATTACATAATTGTACGCAAGTGGTATGATTTCTCGGTAAACTTATATCATCTATTGGTTTATTATTTTCAATAATGAACCATTAGAATCGAGCATGAAAAAAAAATTTTAACCCCCCCCCCCCCCCCCCCTCTCAAAATTTGATGGTTTACGTTTCAAGGTACGCAGAATCCGAAAATGCAATAAAAATATTTCTGTCTGTCCGCCCTTACGCCGTACTTCACACTTTTCTTAGTTACCATGAAAAAAAATTGATGAAATTCGGTTTATAGGTTCCTTTCGGGGTCTAGTTGGTCCTCGAAGCTCGACGTTACTGTCAGTCATCTCTAAGGGGTTCAAAATAGGGGTTGACATTTTCATAACGCTTATACCTTTTTTTTACGTGAATATTTTTACGGTTTTAAATAGTTCTCGAACTTACGAGTTTTTTGAGACCTCCCGGAGCGTTTTACGTCCCTCCGTTCCTTCACAGTAAGGCCCAGAAGTTTGCACCGGCAGGCTTTTTGAACTGCAGGGTGAATGAAATTGTATACATTTAGCCCAAATCTCGTCACCAGGGACGCGCTAACAATCGGGAATTGGCCCTAGATAAAATCATCACTAAGGAGCACCTGATCATAATCGCTGATTATGAAGTTGAGTTGGTTGTTCTGTGGTATTATTTGATTCGAAAAATGATGGCTCTTTTGGAGTTTGTTGATAGGTAGTGAAATTTGAACAAACGTTGAAGTATTATTGATGGGTAAATTATTACACAATGGTAAATCATTACTCAACGGTAAATTATTACACAACGTTTCATTATACCATCTACGTAGAAGGGGCTGGAGTTTGTTGGTAGGTACGTTTGCAACTTTTTTCACTCCACATCAACAATTTTCCTTCAGAACTTCATTATTTGCGTTTCTTTTTGCCATTTAGTTACTGTTTGTCATCGACAGAATTATTTTAGCAACATTTAACTCGTGATTTAGGTAGGTACCTAGTAACGAGTACGGGGTTAGGTACTAACCTACGGAGGGTCTGCGATCTACATAATATGTATAGAGTAGTACATATTATATTATATAGACGGGTTATCTATACAGAGAGCAGTGATCTGTAACAGAAGGGTATTCTGTACAAAATAATAAACCGTTGTGGACGGATTTGCAGCGCTTTTACACAATAGCTGGAATGTTTTTTTTCTTCAAAATTCGCTCTTAGAGCCATGCTGCATGACTGGAACTTTGTTTAACGTCCAGGTATGGATTTTAAACAAGCTCACAAATTCCCAAATGCCCACAAGCTCTCAATGCTCGCAAATTCCTTATGTATATATAAATGAAAATTCTATAAATATTGGAAAAAATACTTATTCATTCCCGGTGTATGGCAGTTGGGTCTCGTGAGGGGGGAAAACTTTTGAGTATCGCGTGTTCATAAGTTGGTAGTTGTTGGTGGGAGGGGGGGGGGGGCTATACCGCCCCCTCTCTATTGCCCCCCTTCCCCTCTCACCGCCAAACCCCTCAACTAGGCAAAACTGAGATCCTCACATCACGCTAGTGCACTCTATTACCCCTTCGTTAAGATATTCCTGAATTGTTATGGGAGGGGTGATGGTGAGGGGAGGGGGGGGCATACAAATGCAACGGAGTTTGGTTCATGGTGGAGGGGGGGGGAAGAGATGGGTTTAATATTAAAAAGTGTTCCGTATTTATGGGGAAACGAAAGCTATAACGGAAAACTGGTTATGAGTCAGACGGTGGTCGGTGGCGGGGGAAGTGAGTTTTACCTACTAAGGTAAAAGGAGACATATCGATTCGCCTTTACGCGTTGTGAATTTGTATGGTAAGGGTGAAGGGTGGGGGGGTGTGTGAAAAGCCTTTTCAAGGCAAAAACGAATCATCCACGAAAAAACAAGACACGAAAATGAGTTTGGTCAAAGGGTGAAGTACAAGGGAGAAAATTTATGAGAAATACGTCATTTGATGAGTGGGAGCCGCAAAGGGAGAATATTGTCGTGGAAATTGTGACGTGATTTTTGGATGGCGCATTTGGATCACTTGCTGGAGGCCCGTACTCATAATTTGTTCATATTTTTGGCAATAAGCGAATTTATTCGATTCCAGACGTTTCATTATTAAAATAATAAACCAAAAAACGCTGCAGATTCCTTGTCAAATGGGTTTATTATTCGATTGGACTTAACTACAGAAATGTTGGCTTTTCATTTATTGTTTCTCAAAAAAACGAATTAGGCCTATTCTTTTACAAATTATCTTTGATCATTGGTAGTGCCATTTAACTGTCTTGATTCACCTGTTGATACGGCTACCAATCCCAAGCGGAATAAACTCAAAAGTGGGTGTAAAAATAGGATTTTTCGAGGTTTTTTGGTTCATTTTTCAATAATGAACCATTGGAATCGAGCATGAAAAAAAAAAAAAATTGTAACCCCCTCCTCAAAATTTGATGGTTTACGTTTCAGGGTACGTAGAATCCAAAACTGCAATAAAAAAACGCTGCAAATCCCAATTTCCCTTCAGAACTTCATTATGTGCGTTTCTTTTTGCCATTTTAGGTACTGTTTGTCATCGACAGAATTATTTTAGCAACATTTAACTCGTGATTTAGGTAGGTGCCTAGTAACGAGTACAGGGTTAGGTACTAACCTACGGAGGATCTGCGATCCACATAATATGTATAGAATAGTACATATTAAATTATATAGACGGGTTATCTATACAGAGAGCTGTGATCTGTAACAGAAGGGTATTCTGACCAAAATAATAAACCGCTGTGCAGGGATTTGCAGCGTTTTTTAAAAAAGGTTTTAGTGAACACGAGCTTGTGAGGTATAGTTTTCAATGTTTTTTAGGGCGAGGAGACCGAATATGAGGCCGAATTTGACAGAAGAGTGGAAAATTAGGGTTCGTTTCAGCCTTAAATTTACGTTAAAATTTGGTATAAAATCCTCGCTCTTCCGCGCACAGTTTGGGGGTCCCCATTTTGGAACACTTTCGGGTCCTAATTGTGCTCCGAAGGTCGGCAGCCCGATCGGAATACACCCGGGGGTGTTATGGGAGAAAAATGGGTGCAAAAATGGGGTTTTTCCAGTTTTTTGTTTTTGTTTTTTAGGTTTTAGTGAACATGAGCTTGTGAGGTATCGTTTCCCATGTTTTTTAGGGCGAGAAGACAGAAAATGAAGTTGATTTTGATCGGAGAGTGTAGAATTGAGGTTGTAACCAAAGTTCAGCTCCCAGAATTCATTTTATGGGCCAAAAACCTGGGAAAGTGTCTGAAATCACCATAAATTTGTATAATAACACTATAAGTAGTATCAACAAGTGAATCAAGACAATTAAATTGCACTATCAGTGATCAAAGATAGTTGTAAAAAAAATAGGAGCTTAATTCGTGTTTTGGGGCCTAAACTGGTGGAAACCATCAAAAATAGCTATTTCAATTATTTCACATGAAAGAAACAATAAATGATCAGCCAGCATTTCTGTAGGTAAGTCCAATAGAATAATAAACCCATGTGACAAGGACTTCGCAGCTTTTTTTGTCCATTTTGGAAAAATTCTGAATTTTCTATCTGGTGGACAAAGCGGAGAAGTTTTCATTTTAGTACCGCTCAAGCACAATTTGATGATAATGATAACATGATTGATGATAATGATCAAGAACACCCGCAACTGAGATTTCCCACTGCCTCACATCGAAGAAAAGCAGAAAACAAATTACACCCACGTGGCGTGCAGCGTTCTCTTTCTCGCAGTTCGAACTGACTTTACAGCCGGCAACGACGAATTATGGGGTATTGTCGATCTTTTCAACGTGACGGGAGGGGAAAGATGAAGGGCGGCAGTGCAAGGGGTGGTATGGTGAAGAAGGGAAGGGCATAAGGGCGGGGAAGGGCTGAGAAATATACAGCGAAGGAAGAAGGGAGGGGGTTTGTGTTTGCAGAAGATTTCTGGAGCACAGTTCGAAGACACGCACCATTCTGAAGACACACATATCCCGGCACCAACACATCGTCAGGGTTCAGTTTCCGCCGAGGTTCCTCCCAATCTCGATTTAAATTATTTGTAATGACTCAAATTTGAATTTCAAATTTATTTATTGCTTGACCGCAAGGAAAGGGTTAACATGTTTTTTTTTTAAACATGGATATGTTTTTGGGCTGGGGCACAATCTATAACATACTTCCGACCGACCCCTAGATGTGTGACGCACTGCCGATAAACAATAGCGTTTCCATACACCTGACGTCCTAGAAGCCAAGGTAGTTGTTTACTAAAATTGTTGGTAGGATTCTTGAAGGTTGGTCACTTAATAAAATATCCACTATGCCGACGTTTCGATTTATTTATAAATCCTCTTCAGGGCTGTAATGATAGGAACTATTTACTCAGAAAACATTGACTCAAACAAGTGTAGGATGGACTTATAAGTAAATGCTAAAAATTACCTTAGTCGATAAGTCCTGCTACTGCCAAGACTTATCAACTAAGGTAATTTTTAGCATTTACTTATAAGTCCATCCTACACTTGTTTGAGTCAATGTTTTCTGAGTAAATAGTTCCTATCATTACAGCCCTGAAGAGGATTTATAAATAAATCGAAACGTCGGCATAGTGGATATTTTATTAAGTGACCAACCCTCAAGAATCCTACCAACAATATTTATACTGAGTGGTCGAGAACGTTAATCATACATGTTGTTTACTAAACTCAAGCGAAACTGAAGGCGATCACTAAAATAGGGTATTTACTGGAGTAAAACGCTGCAAATTATTACACAACGGTTTACTATTTACCAGTATATAGATGCCCTTTCTGTGGTCAATTCCCTCGAGCTCCCCACAGGAAAGCACTAAATCGAGTACTGGAGCCGGCCCAGGAATTTAAGTTTCCTACAAATGCGCGGGATTTAATAATTCAATAATTAATTATTTGTAGTTATTCATGAAGCATAAGGCAAATAATAAACCTTTGTGTAATAATTTACCTGTATAGGTGCCCCTTCTGTGTTGATAGTATAATAAACCGTTGTGTAATAATTTACCCAATAATACTTCAACGTTTGTTCAAGTTGCTGAAGTACCTGTCAACAAAATCCAAAAGAGCCATCATTCGGGCGCGGGGTGCAATAGTTCAATCATTAATTATTTGTAGTTATTCATGAAGCATAAGGCAAATAATAAACCGTTGTGTAATAATTAGCCGGTATAGGTGCCTCTTCTACGTAGAAAGTATAATGAACTATTGTGTAATAATTTGCGCGTCAATAATACTTCAACGGTTGTTCAAGTTGCAAAAGTCCAGCAATCAACAAAATCCAACCCCTTCTTGGTAGATGAACCATTGTGAAATAATTTACCGTTGTGTAATAATTTACCCATAAATAATACTTCAACATTATTTGTTCAATTGGCCAAAGTACCTACCAACAAAATCGAAAAGCGATAAACCGAATGAAATAATATCACAGAACAACCAGCTCGACTTCATACAGCCATCCGTGATTATAATCAGGTGCTCCCTAGCGATGATATCCGGGCCGGATTTATACCGTTTGATTTACGATCGTGTTGACGAAGCTTTTCGGTGCAAAAGAACGGCTGGACGTACAATGCTCCGGGTGGTCTCAAAAAATTCTTTGGTTCAAGATCAATATAAAAATGTTAAAAAAAACCATACCCTTCTATTGACAGTTTTCGAGCTACGGCGTTCTGAAAATTTCAACCCTTATTTTGAACCCCTTAGAGATGACTGACAGTAACGTCGAGCTTCGCGGACCAATATTAGACCCCAAACGGAACCTATAAACAGAATTTCGTCAATTTTGGCTCATGGTAACTAAGAAGTGCTCAGTACGGCGTACGGCGGACGGACAGAAATTTTTGTATTGCATTTCCGGATTCTACATACCTTGAAACGTAAACCATCAAATTTTGAGGGGGGTTAAACATATTTTTTTTCATGCTCGAGTCCAAAGGTTCATTATAGATAAACCAAAATTAGTTGAATGAGGCCTCAGACCTAGCGACGTATAAACCATTAGGTACTTTTGATCAGTAGCGGTGCGTGGGCTCTGAAAACAGTGGGGCACCAAAACAAAACACAAAACCAACAGATTCCTATACAAAATACCCCAAGGCAACAAAATCCTTCCCTTATTTACTGATTCAACCTTGATTACTGATTAATGATTAGGCAACAACACCCTTGATTATTGATTAGTGATATTCAGCTAAGCTTATTTCTTTTAATCAACACCCTGTCGTCATACGAAAACGTTCACAATTTCTGCTGTAAATTAGCCACCGAATTCATGTGTTATAAAAATACAGTAAACTAAAATATAACAAAACAGTGACCCGTCGGCCGGTACCTACTTGAATGGAGAAGCTAGTGACTAGAAGGTAGGTAGTTATCTGGGTGTTGACGCCTATCAATCCACAAACAGCAAACAAGACCAAACGGACGTAGGTACCACAAATACAAATCTGTCATCAGAACCGGACCGAACGCAAAGCGCACACAATTTGACGCAAATAATTAAAAACTGACAACTGACTCAACAGAGAAACCGAATATAATTCACGAGACAACAAAAACAAATCAGAAGACGAAGAAGCATCTCGTATCGAGATGACAAATTGAATCGAAGGGATCGAATCGATTGTAAAATGAACGATTTTGGGGTTGAAATCAGATTCTGGGGCCGGGGCCCAAAGTGGGCGTGGTGAGCAACATTTTTACTCAACTGAGCATGCGCGGATGGGCCACTTTTCTCGGTTACCAAGGCGACACTAGGTCCCAGGACCTACCTGCCAGTTTCAAGAGACTAGGTTTCGATTTCGATTGGAGGACATCGATTACTGTCGCTTTATTCCAATAACATGCTTGGTCTATGGAGCCCACCATGGATGCTCTACGAGAATAGTGAATATCGACAGATAACTCTGATAATTAAAGTGAAGAAAGTACTGTTCCCGTACTGGGACTAAAATACAAAATACATAATTTAGGAATCAAAAATATTGTACCTACAATTGAAAATTCGTGCAATTCAATGATAATATACGCAAACGGTGACATTTCTTATATAAAATGGTAGGTGGGAAATTTTAGAACTTGAAATTTCTTAAGGTATTTTTTATGTGCCAACCTATTTTTGTAGTACGTACTTAAATACGTTCCGGAAATAATGTTCATTTACATATTGTCATATTGGGAATAAGAGAACACGTAGATGTCGGATTTCCCCCACCTCTGCCGCCTTTTCACGTACAACTGCAGTCAGCGCTCTCCGTATTACAGAAGGTAACGTACCATATTGTGGCTCAAGGTATAACTTGGAAGCTTAGACGCTAATTCTGTAATAGGCACTCCTAGGTTTGTAGGTAGATAAGTACACTTATGTAAGCAACATTTTTAAGTCAAGTTGAATAAGCGTTATCCGAAATAAGTCCACCTTTTCAAAAACATGCGTTCCAAGTGAAATTCAAGGTTTTCCATTTATAGCATTTCCAAGTCAAATTCAACCTTTGCCAAACCAAATTCAATGTTTTCCAAGTCAAATTCAATTTTTTCCTAGTAAAATTCAATTTTTTCCATTTCAAATTCGACTTTTTCCATTTCAAATTCGACCTTCCCCTACTTCAGCAAAAAATATAAAGTTTAATAAACCGAATTTGTGCACCCCATTACTAACTGTTTGTTGCATTATTTAAGGCTTAAACTGAATATCATATGACATCAGATAGGGAATGCAAACTCCCTCGCTACTTCGTATGACATCAGAAGAGTTCGGATTTTGCATATTTTGCATATCAGGTTTCTTCAATAGAAAGTGTCATACTTATCCGAATTAAGGTATTTGGAGATTTTGTGGACATTTAAAATTGAATTTAAAATAGCATATTCGTGCATATTTTGCTGTTTTTTGCATATTATATGCATCTGCATATGTTACAGAGTTTTGCATATAAATGGCATATTTCTAAGAAATGTCTGCGTACCTACGAGTACACTGTAATTTCCGATCTCCGGTCATGTGAAAGTTCTTAAACGTGCCTTTGTATGACTGCCCTTTCGATCTCTCCGGGTTTTCCCCGACCGGAGATTTCCGTCCGTGTGAAACTAGCCTAAGAAAAACACTATTTTGAGACTTGGCTTATTCATTCCGTTCAAGGTATTAAACCCAAGTGGGATTACTTCAGTTCCATTCTGGCCCCAACTAAGTAGGAGGAATTTCACAGTCGAAATCCTCGAAAAAGTGTTGATAGTCCAGGGACATTAATCTGCACCTACACCTACACATTGAAATTTTAATCATTGTAAATTTTATTTAATATTGTACAGTTTTATTTGCAGTCATTTTATAAAATATAGATGAATGATTAAGAGTTTGGAGTTACATTGCTCATTCCCGTATTAGACTTCTCAACAAAAACTTGAAAACCGAAAAAATTGGACCTAAATTTCAACTCGCATATTATTTTGAATTTTTTGCATGTTTTTGCATATTTCGCTAATTTTTGTTGCATATTTCAGCTATTTTTTTTTGCATATCGAACCGAACAAACTCTAGTCATCAGATGTGGTGCGATCGATTAATCTGAAGGTTTGATGGGCAACGAAATAGGTACCTAGGCATTGAAGAAGTGAACACGAAGAATTTGCGAACACCGAAGTTATGTTCCTTACTTCAGTTGAAGGTTCACAAAAGGAAAATTTTAAATTGTAAAGAAAAAATGAAAATAAAAAACACACATACCTAGTACCTGCACTGAACCTCTATAGCGTTGTTCAATTTAAGCTTAAATAATGCGACAAAAAGTTAGTAATGGGATTCACAATTCAGTCTATTTTTTTTGCTGAAGTAGGGGAAGGTTGAATATGAAATGGAAAAAGTTGAATTTGACTTGAAAAAAGTTGAATTTGACTTGGAAAAAGTTGAATTTGTTTTGGAAAAGGTTGAATTTGACTTGGAAATGCTATAAATATCGAATTCATTTCAATTTCTTCATTTGACGGCCATTTTTTCATGAACCGCAGACGGTTTTTATAAAAAACGGACTGTAACTTTGGCGCATGCGCAAACTTGAGATACTAGTAACCCCGCTTCTTTGGTGTTTTTGTAACATAAGCTTGTGAGGTATCGTTTTCCATGTTTTTTTTGGACGAGGAGACCGAATGAAGTCGATTTTGACCGAAGAGCGGAAAATTGAGGTTCTAACGAAGTTTCAGCCTTAAATTTACGTTGAATTCTGGTCTAAAATCTTCGTTCTTCCGGGCACAGTTTGAGTCCCCATTTGGGAACACATTCGGGTCCTAGTTGTGCTCCGAAGCTCGGCAGCCCGATCGGCATACACCCAGCGGTGTTATGGGGGGAAAAGTTGGGGTTTTTCGTGTTTTTTTGAAAAGTTTTTAGTAAATATGAGCTTGTGAGGTATCGTTTTCCAGTCAACAGGTGAATCAAGACAATTAAATGGCACTATCAATGATAATTTTTTGGGAAAAAAAATTGGAGCCCAATTAGTGTTTTGGGGGCCAAAATTGGTGGAAACCATAAAAAATAACTGTTTGAATTATTGCACAAATAAATTATCAGCCAGCATTTCTGTAGGTATGTCCAGTAGAATTAATAAACCCATGTGACGAGGACTTTGCAGCGTTTCTGTTTGACGTGATAACATTTTACTATGGCCAGGAGTGTGATGTTCTGTTGGATGTTCCAATAAGGGCGATATTCAGCCTTAGCGTTTCGTGGGAGGCGAAGAGGGAGCAAAACAAACAAGACAAGGAAGACACGGAACGAGTGATTGGCTCATAACTGTGACCGAGGTGAACGACACTGAACGAGTCACGAGTTTCCGTGACTGGGCTCTTCCCATGAATGGGCGATGCCGGTATCTCATTCTCTGAAACCGGCGAGAGGGTTAAGATTGAAAACGACTTGAAGCGGAGATTTTAAGATTTTAGAAGCTGTGAGCAAAATGTCAAGTTTCGAAATGGGCGGTTTAGGCGAACTCGAATTTTGCCTGAGTTCACAGGAGAAGAATTATCAGAATTATTGATAAGGAGCCAAAGCAAATACCTGGGCAAAATTATTAGATCAGTAAGAACTAGCCAATGAAGGCTCAATGGAAAAAAATATGAATTTGGAGAAGGCTTCAGTCGGAGAAATGCCGGAATTAGAATTGGTTTATTTAGCGAAATAGAGTACACAAAAAATTAGAAAAATTCTTCATATAAATTTAAAATCAAATTCTCAACCAAAATTAAAATATTCTACAACTATGTAAGTACTAAAAGTATCTTCAAAAGAATCTACTCGTACACAAACTAAAAGTGGGTTGTCTAACGGACATTTCACATAAACCTGATCTGAATTATTAAATGGTATTTGTCGCAGTTCGGTTCTTGGTGAGCACTGGTTGGCTCTAAAACGGGTTCTGCGGCAGCGGAAATGTCCAAAAGGGTACAGTTGTACGAAAAATTACGCACGAAAAGGGTACGATAAATTACGTAAGAAATTACGAAGAATTGCGTACGAAAAGGGGAATGAAAAGGGTACGAAAAATTAACCTGAATCAGAAAAAATTGGTACAATGGTGAAACTTGGTGGAAAAATTTGTTTTGGCGTGAGGTTTACATGCGGCGAAAAACTAATGAAAATGAAATCCAACTCGGCTTGAACATGTGAAAAACAAATTTGCCAGAGAACATTGAAAACTGTCATATTTTGAGCTTTTCGGACAGGTTTTTCAGCATTTCAACAACAGCTATTACAACGGTTAATACTACCGACTTGACGATGGTTTATTTAAATTTGTCGCGCGAAACCTCTCGAAAATTGTACCAAACTGGGTTACAAGTAGCAAAAATGAAATTCTGGGCATTTCACCCCTATTTTCAGCGATTCACATTGGACTCTCGGACTTGAACAGTATTTCTCTCGAAAGCGGTTTGTCGTACCGGCATGGGAGTGGTTTCATTCGATTCCGCATTAAAAATCGTTCGAAAATGATACCCCACTCGATCGGAAATTGTCAAATTGAAAATGAGATTATTTCCCCCTCCCACCCCAATGCCAAGAGAAATTAATTTGGAACCGATTTTCATGTGTGCAAATTTTTTCTGATTTCAGCCCTATTTTGGTTTATTATTCTGTGGATAATACACCTATGTATTCGCTCAGCAGAACATTTTTACAAGGACCCCTCAGAATTTTGTTTTACGTTTCAAATTTTTGGCATACACTCCAGGGTCAGTCAGAATCGACCACCCCTTCACTTTGTTCCCTTCACCATCCATCTTCACAGCCAACACCAATCGACCACCTTTCACTTTTGGGACTATTTACAAGGTCACCACCCTCCAATGTGCCTTCAGTTATTGTTTGCTACTGAAGACAACCTTTCAATCCGTTTTGGTTTATTATTCTGTGAATAATACACCTATGTAATCGCTCAGCAAACAGTTTTTATAACACCCCCTAAAAATTTTTTCTTTTACGTTTCAAGATGCGTACCTAGATTCCAAAAATGCGAAGTCCGTCCGCCGTACATGGTATCACGTGTACCAGCTTCATTTTTTGTCTAAAAAAGTCGTTCTTTCGCGCACAGGCTCCATTTGGGCCCTAGTTGTGTCCCGAAACTTTTCAGCCCGATCGGAATATACCCAGGGGTGTTATGAGTGAAAATGTGCACAAAAATAGGTACTTTTTTTGTGTTTTAGTAACATATTAGTAACGTGAGCTTTGGAGGTGTCGTTTTCCATGTTTTTGGGGACGAGAAGACCGAATATGAAGTCGATTTTGACCAAAGAGTGGAAAATCGAGGTTCTACCAAATGTTCAGCTCCCAAAATTGATTTTTTTTTTATGAGTCAAAAACCTGAGAAATCGATTGAAATCACCATCAATTTGTATAATAACACTCGAAGAAGTAGTGTCAACACATGGATCAAGAAGATTGGCACTACCAATGATCAAAGATAAATTGGAAAAAAAATAGAGCGTACCTAATTCGTGTTTTAGGGGCCAAAAATGGTTGAAACTATCAGAAATAGCCATTTCAATAATTGCACATGAATGAAACAATAAATGAACAGCCAACATTTCTGTAGTTAAGTCCAGTAGAATAATAAACCCACGTGACAAGGACTTTGCAGCGTTTTTCTTAGACTGTAAATTTTCAACATATGATTTGGATTTCAACTTGTTCATTTTGCGTAGAATTCTGTTTGTTTGGGCATCAACCCCTTAAAATTGAACCACTGTGCCAATTATAGACCAAAAACCGTTTGGGCGAAGGAGGCCCACACTATCTCCTACCCCCAACAGGCTAACCCTCTCACGTCGGTCGATATCACATTAATCAACCCCCCACTACCCCTCCCCCCCCCCCCTCCAACTAGTTCACAAACTTACAGAAAAGCGCCCCCCTCCCCTTCTTCCCATCATCACACCATCCTTTCGCCTCAATCGAGCTATTTTTCATCTATTTATGCTTTTGTTGCCTTTTCGCCTCGTTTTCCCCCACCACCACCCCTCCGTCACATCCCCACCCCTCCCCTCTACACACCCTTACCCTTCCCCTCCACACGCCCATTCTTATATTTTCACCCCGTCGAGGCGGTTACTCAAGGGGCAACAACAATATGTCAAGGACAATGAGCTCGGATTCATCTTTCGTGCCCCCAACAAGGCTGATTTCCGCATGTCATAAACCAACCCCGTTTGCCCTCGTGAACTACATACGAAAAGAATCGTATCATTTTTTAAATTTGAACGAACTACTTTTATGACAAAATATTTGAGGCAATTTTAAATTTGAGTCCTTAGGTAGGAAGATGATATTATTTTAAGGTCGTTTTTAATTTACATAAAAAAAACGCTGCAAATCCCTGCACAACGATTTATTATTTTGTACAGAATACCCTTCTGTTACAGATCACAGGTCTCTGTATAGATAACCCGTCTATATAATATAATATGTACTACTCTATACATATTATGTAGATCGCAGACCCTCCGTAGGTTAGTACCTAACCCCGTACTCGTTACTAGGTACCTACCTAAATCACGAGTTAAATGTTGCTAAAATAATTCTGTCGATGACAAGCAGTAACTAGAACGGCAAAAAGAAACGCAAATAATGAAGTTCTGAAGGAAAATTGTTGATATGGAGTGAAATGGATGCCCCTTCTGCGTAGATAACTTTTTCCTGTGGTCAGTACCTACCTTCGTGGTCAAGTACAATGAACCGTTGTGTGATAACTTGCCCATCAATAATACTTCAACAGTTATTCAAGTCCGATCAACAAAATCCAGCCACTTCTTGGTTGATGAACCGTTGTGTAATAATTTACCGTTATGAAATAATTTACCGTTGTGTAATAATTTAGGTAGGTACCAGACAGACAGAAATTTTTTTATTGCAGTTTTGGATTCTACATACCTTGAAACGTAAACCATCAAATTTTGAGGGGGTTAGAATTTTTTTTTCATGCTCGATTCCAATGGTTCATTATTGAAAATGATAAACCAAAAGGAGAAGGTTCTAAATTCGAATATATTTTTTTCCCCTAATTTTCTATTCTGAAAATTGGCTACTTCCTACTGAATTTATGATGATTTGGCGTAAAATGAAGAGTCGTGTGAAAAACAATGTTTGTTCGCTCAGCTGAGTTTTGAGAAAATCAAAATTCTAAATTTTAAAATTGACAACGCTATAATAAATTATTACTGCGATAAAATATTCAAAATGCTTTTTTGTTTAGGACTGCTTATTAGTAGGTAAATTAGACATTTGCCTTCCAATAAATAAAATATTTAAAACATTTACCATCCAATAGGTAAATTATCTAAAATATTTACCTTCCAATAAATATGAATAAAACCTTTAAAAAATTCAAGTTTATATATTACAAAAACGTAATAATGAAGAAAAATTAATGGTACGATTTGATTTGCACGAACCGGCCAAGCGCCTCACGTGATGGCGCATGGCCGCTTTGTGCAAATCGATGCCGCAGTTTCAGTTGACAAAAAAAAAACCAGTCATGCAGCATGACTTAATGAGCGAATTTTCAAAGAAATATTCGAATTAATGGCTATGGTTTTGAATAAAGGAAAACTTCTTCCTCCTACTGTTAGTACCTAAATTGAATAATTTGAAATAGATTTTTTCCTTCGTCTTCCTTCTAGTAATACGTGGGCCGGTACTTGTCTATCTATGAAGGTATCATAACAATTATATGTCAAATGGGAAATTCAAGGAGTTGTACTAATCGTTTGCCTCCCCCTTTTTTGCTTCGAACTCTCGTCTTCAATCAATACTTCTCACATTTTTCAATCTGACCACTCTAAGGGGGTGGGGGGGGGGGGTAAGAGTTTAAAGATTATCCTAGTTTTGGGTAATTTTTGCGCACTTTAAATGCTCTAATTTAAGAACGGATTTAGATATCTAAAATCCGATTTCACCATCGTGTTCAGCGTGCAAAAACCTTTAAAATGAGGGGTCACTTGTTAGAAAATAACATTTTGGGGATTTTTGGGTAATTTTTGCGCACTTTAAATGCTCTAATTTGAGAACGGATCAAGATATCTAAAATCCGATTCCACCATCGTGTTCAACGTGCAAAAACCTTTAAAATGAGGGGTCACTGGTTGGAAAATAACATTTTGGGGATTTTTGGGTAATTTTTGCGCACTTTAAATGCGCCAAAACCCTCCTTAGAGTAGGCCAATTTCGCCCATCTTCGAACTTAGCCTTTCGATTGCCAAGATACATTTTTTGTGCAAATTTGAGCTGTTTATCTCAATTCTATCGAGAGTTATCGTCTGGAGTGACACATATATATATATATATATACATATAAAAAAGTGTTAAATTTCAGGAATCGTTTTAGAATGGTCTGAAACGGATTTCTATGAAGAAAATTTCCAAAAATTTATATTATTTAAATTTCGAAGCCATTGCAATAGCTTCATTTTCTTTGAAAATTCGCTAAAATTAAGAGCAAAAGGAAATAAATCTGAATATCATCTAATCTGCCATAATAATAATATTCAGTATAATAAGAATTTTTGATAGATCAACAACCATCTAATCTGCATTTAAGCTATTTGAATTTTTTTATAATTTAAACAACTACCTACGAGTGCCCTGTTGTAACAACTTCAGTTACAGTGTGGTAGTTGGGTACAAGCCCAATTTGTTACGAGCAATCTTTTGTTGGAGGTTTTTTAATTCCACGATAATCTGAGGCTGAGGAATCCTCGCGTGAGATGAATAATCATCTTTCATTTCTTTTAACCGGAGTTTAGTAAGATCGCCTGAGAAATGTAATTTTTGGCTTTCAAAGTTCAGTGAAACGAAAATTGTAGGTACTGCGATACGCTCCATTTTTCCTGCCATCGTCGTCATGAGAGAATTCATCTCACCAAACGTTATGTTCAATTCACGCATTAGGTATATAAATAGGTAAATATTTGGACTTGGCTACATTGATAAATAACCGAAACTAACCGATTACACCCCAGATAGCCATTAACAAATTTACATAATAATATATGCATTAGATACCTACGTTTTTATATATACTGAATTTAATACATATAGGTACAGGGTGTCCCAGTTCCTTCTGGAGAAACTCAGGGAATCGATTCTACTCTTCATTTGGAACAAAAAATTCTCAGTAGAAACTTTTCGAAAAGTTCTTCGTTTTAAAGATATATATCTGATATCCAAAAATTTGTGTTTTTCAAACTTTTCTTTACCTTACCACATAAATGCGCTAGTAAATTCGAAAATACTGAGACTACAACAAATCCAGTTACACCGTTTGAAAGAACGTTAAATTTCCTGTAAGATTCTTTTGTTTTCAGTGGTGAGAGTTACATAAAATGTTGGTCAATATCAGTTGGAACATTTGAAAATTTCAAAATTTAAAATTGCGAAAAAGATGGTACGTTCTACTGAGGTTACAAAAAATACCTACAACTTGTCAAATTTCACAAAAACTTCTTCATCTAATATAATCTGATATACTTAGATTTAAATAGGCTTTACATTGATATACTAAGATTTAAAAATAACGTTGTAGTAGAGTTAAAAATGATAATTGAACGCACAGTACAGTACTTGTAAAGCCTATTAGATGAAGAAGTTTTTGTGAAATTTGACACGTTGTAGGCATTTGATTGTAACCTCAGTAGAACGTAAAATCTTTTTCACAATTTTAAATTTTGAAATTTTCAAATGTTCCAACCGATACTGGCCAACATTTTAAGTAACTCTGACCATTGAAAACAGAAGAATCTTACAGGAAATTTAACGTTCTTTCAAACGGTGTAATTGGATTTGTTGTAGTCCCAATATTTTCGCATTTATTAGCGTTTTTATGTGGTAAGCTGGTATGGTAATGAAAAGTTTGAAAAACAAAAATTGTCGGATATCTTTAAAACGAAGAACTTTTCGAAAAATGTCTACTGAGAATTTTTTGTTCCAAATGAAGAGTAGAATCGATTCCCTGAGTTTCTCGAGAAGGAACTGGGGCACCCTGTATATTCACGTATAACTTATTATTTCTAAATTACTCTTGCAATTACATAATTATTGTACCGCCACTAGTATTATTATTGTTACGTAGGTATTATAAATCCGTCTGCTGAAGTAGCTTTCTCCCTCTCCACAGTATTTACTACAGATCACTCTTTGCTCCCTCATTCAATGTATAGTATGTATAGAGTATTACTGTACGTATTCAAATAATGGATCCGCTGTCCAGGCAGATACCTACCTACCTCACGCAACTTTGAACGTAGGCTCAAATCGGCTATTTGCAAGTATTTTATTTTAATTTTATTTTTTTAATTGAAAATGCATTACATCCTGAGAATTTTGAGACCAACCGGACGCTCCTACGATAAGTACTTGTTTTTCTATGATTTTCCAAAATTTCCAGAGGTTCCTACGTCACAGTGGGCAGGGGGGTCCCGGTCTGTCGAAAGGGGTGCAATGACGTAGGAACTTCTGGAATGATTTTGAAAAAATCATAGAAAAGGAAAAGGAAAATCATAGTTATCCTAGGAGCGTGCGGTTGGTCTCAAAATTCTCAGTATGGAATCTACTTTCATTTAAAAAATAATATAAACCGCTTTTGTGACCCATGCAAATAGCCCTTTCTGCCTATCTACCACGCTTAATAATAGCTATTTTTCGTAAGTTTTACGGCTAAATATAACCAATCGCTGTGAGGATGATTGATTGAGCTTTGAAAGTTATTCCATTCGATGCAACGTGCTGCAGAACTTGAAGAACTATACCAAACACACTTTTTTCTGACGGCTCCGATGGTGGCAGGGTGGCTCCAAAACTATACAGCAAATTCTGGAGGCTAAGGCGTATACTGTCAAAATTTCAATAAGTCAAAATACCCATTGTGGTGATAGAGAATTGAGGCTAGGCCTGGATAGGTGACGTTGAGATGTGAAGCTTGAGGTATTGGATAGCTAGCGTTTGAAAGGTTACACCTATGGCAAAGAAACGCCAGACGTTGTGCCCAGACGGTTCCACCACGTTGGTTGTCACCAGTCCGGTTCCACCACTCTGAGATCTTTTAGGCGAGAGGTTTGAGGAAGAAGGTAAGGATAGAGAGAAGTTATCGACTTGAGGTTTGAGCGTAGAATGGCTAGCTGAGTAAGGACAGCGTCTTACAAAGGAGCCCTTCTACCCTCACCCGGCCACCACGTCGGTTGTCACCAGTCCGGTTCCACCACTCTGAGATCTTTTAGGCGAGAGGTTTGAGGAAGAAGGTAAGGATAGAGAGAAGTTATCGACTTGAGGTTTGAGCGTAGAATGGCTAGCTGAGTAAGGACAGCGTCTTACAAAGGAGCCCTTCTACCCTCACCCGGCCCTCCGAAGGTCGTTGTTGGAGGGTCGATGGAGGGCGATGACTACCTATGCCTCTTTTGTCACGTAGGCCCGCCAACCACTTGGTTTATTTAGGACAATCTGAACTATGTACATTGAGTCGTATTCTTAAAGGGGTACCACGACTCCCATATTTGCGGACTGTAATGCGTTACAGATATACATATAAATATAGTCACCCGCAGGTTTCGCTCGACTGTAGAGCCTCACTAACGTTCGGCAAACACTGCAACTATTCTGGAAATCAATAACTGGTGTAGCCATTTAGCAAACATGTATTATTTGACTCATTTGAACCGGTAATAGCGTACTTATGAACTAAATCACTCACGATGAAGTCGTGGAAACCCATTTCAAATTGCTCCCAGCTGCAAATTACTACACAACAGTTTATTATTTTCCTGCATAGATGCCCCTTCTGCGTAGATCGCTATTTTCTGTGGTCAATACCCTCGAGCTCCCACAGGAAAGCCCTAAATCGAGTACTGGAGTCTGCCCGGAAATAACAGTTTCATGAAAACAGTTTGCAAAATGGCAAAATGCAGATGTGTTCAAAGAATAAAAATGGAATTATTGAAAGTTTGTCCATTTCCTTTAATACAAGAAAAAACTCGAAAAATGAACTGTTATACCGGTTTCGGTGATCAAACCATCGTCAAAAACAAGCAATAACTGAAGGCACATTGGAGAGAGGTGAACTTGTAAATATTCGCAAAAAGTGAAAGGTGGTCGATTGGGATTGGTTGTGAAGATGAATGGAGAAGGGAGCAAAGTGAAGGGGGTCGATTCTGGTTGGCTATGGAAGTGAGTGCCAAAAAGTGAAAGGAAGGTAGGGTGGAAAGGTGGTGGTGGGGGGATAACCAAGCTGTTACAGGAATGAACGCAATAATGGAGAAAAACTTAAAACGTCATTCAAAGTTACCCTACCTATCATTCTTCATAATTCCGAATTTTTCAAGTATACATCCAACGCTCCCTTCCGGGCAGAAATGAAAAAACTCAAAAAACTGTCTGTCTTCAAGATCAAAATTGAACCTATGACTTGATTAATTCAAGCTTCGTCAACATGATCGCGAATGTTCCGGTATGAAAGTATAAATCCGGGCCGGATATCATCACGAGGGAGCACCTGGTTATAATCAAGGATGGCTGTATGAAGTCGAGGTGGTTGTTCCGTGATATTATTTCATTTGAAGAATTCGACTCTTTTGGAACAAGAAATATTTAATGATTGAATGATTGAATCCTGCACATTTTTGTGAAACTGTAATTGCCCGAACGGCTCTAGTGCTCGATTTAGGGCTTTCCTGGGGGGAGCTCGATGGTATTGACCACAGAAAACAGTGATCCACGCAGAAGGGGCATCTATACAGGTTAAATAATAAACCGTTGTGTAATAATTTGCAGCGTTTTTGGGACTCCTTATAAGCTCACCTGTCTCCAATGTGCCTTCAATTATTGTTTGTTACTGACGATGTTTTGATCACCGAAACCGGTTATAACATTGTAATTACAAAATATAACAGTGTCTCGTGTTGTAGTGGAAATAGACAACATTTCAATAACTCCGTTTTTATTCATTGAACAGACTACTCCCCTAGAAAAATCCCAACTCGTCCAAAATACGTAAAGATGAGCGGTGACTTTACCGTGAGAACACTGCATTTTCAAAGGTTCTGTCAGTGGAGTTGTCAGATTGGAATGACCATAGCTATAGGTAAACTCGATGGCGGATGGCAATCATGGACCCATTAAACCGACTGAGTCCCCTCTCGGCCGGTAACAATGGAATCAATCTATTCTCGTCTTCGGGTTCCCCTCAACAATGAATTAGGTGTGGGTAGGAGTTTTCGAAACCCCTCGACCCAATGGGTCAATCGAATCTCGGAATGGGTACCTCGCAATTGCCGCCTCTGCCTTATGAGGCAACCCTTTATAAATTATAATTATTTTGTTATAATTCAATAACACGATTGCAATTAAACATGCGTAGTTGAAATGGGCACCTTTAAGGGTGACTCAAGAGGTTTGACGACGAACCGACAACCCTTAAAAACATATTTTTGTTTCGAAATGATCTCAAAAGAATAAAATAATTTTTTTCTGCTACTCGGGAACATGGAATTTTTGTGACTAAAAATGAGAGCTTGGGCGTTAGAAGTTAATTTTTTATTTAAATTGATTAATTACCTACCTAATGTATATTTTTGTCTATTATTTCTCGAGCCGATTTATTGTCTATTAACCTTTGCAATCGAGCATGGAAAAAAAAAAATTAACCCCTTCCCAAATTTGATGGTTTTCTTTTCAAGGTACGTTAGAATCCGAAAATGGAATAAAAACGCTGCAAATCCCTGCACAGTGGTTTATTATTTTGTACAGAATACCCTTCTGTTACAGATCACAGCTCTCTCTATAGATAACCCGTCTATATAATATAATATGTACTATTCTATACATATTATGTGGATCGCAGACCCTCAGTAGGTTAGTACATAACCCCGTACTCGTTACTAGGTACCTACCTAAATCACGAGTTAAATGTTGCTAAAATAATTCTGTCGAGGACAAACCGTAACTAAAATGGCGAGAAGAAGTTCTGAAGGAAAATTGTTGATGTGGAGTGAAATAGATGCCCCATCTGCGTAGATCAGTGTTTTCTGTGGTCAGTACCTACCTTCGTGGTCAAGTATAATGAACCGTTGTGTAATAATTTACCCATCAATAATACTTCAACGGTTGTTCAAGTTGCAAAAGTACCTATAAACAAAATCCAGCCCCTTCTTGGTAGATGAACCGTTGTGTAATAATTTAACGTTCTGTAATAATTTACAGTTGTGTAATAATTTACCATTATGTAATCATTTGCCCATCAATGATACTTCAAAGTTTGTTCAAGTTTCACAAGTACCTATCAACAAAGGCCAGTCCATCACTTATCAAATGAAATAATATCGCACAACAACCAACTCGACTTCATACAGCCATCCGTGATTATAATCAGGTGCTCCCTAGTGATGATATCCGGGCCGGATTTATACCGCTTGATTCACGATCGTGTTGACGAAGCTCTTTGGTGCTCACGAACGGCTGCACTTACAATACTCCGGGTGGTCTCAAAAAATTGTTTAGCTCAAGACAAATTTAATAACGTAAAAAAACCATACCCTTCTATCGGAAGTTTTCGAGCTACGGCGTTCTGAAAATTTCAACCCCTATTTTGAACCCCTTGAGGTGACTGACAGTAACGCCGAGCTTCGAGGGCCAACCAGACCTCAAGCGGGACCTGCAAACCAAATTTCGTTAATTTTGGTTCATGGTAACTAAGAAAAGTGCGTTTTACTGCATTTTCGGATTCTGCATACCTTGAAACGTAAACAATCAAATTTTGAGGGGGGTTTAAACAAAATTTCTGCTCAATTCCACATGTTCATTATTGCAAATAATAAACCAAAAACCCCGTTGTAATGATATTGGTGTTGTGAAGGGCGATGCGCCAGGGGTTCTAATAAGCCCTCCCACACCAACCTCTTTCCCACCTGCTGATTGTCTGCCACCGTCAGTCGCCAACAGCCTCATGTACACTTCACAACGACCGCCGACCCCGTACCGGTAACCAGACTCAGAAATACGCCAAATCACACCGACCGTAGACAAACGACAACGCTTACTTACGTATTTAACCTCCGCACAAAACAGTTTCTGTGCTAACTTTATGATTTCATTGCAGTAGTAATAAGTTGCCGATTAAAGATGCTAACCACCAAACCACCGGAATGTATAAAAAAAACACACATCGGTTTATTATTCTATTGGACTTACCTACAGAAAAAAATGTGGGCTGTTCATTTATTGTTTCTGAAAAACACGAATTAGGCTGATTTTTTCTTCTTTTTTTTTACAAATTATTTTTGATCATTGATAGTGCCATTCAATTGTCTTGATTCACCTGTTGATAATATTTTTAGTGTTATTGTACAAGTTTAGTGTTTTATGGTTATTTCAGACAATTTCCTAGGTTTTTGATCCATAACAAATTAGGACTGGGAGCTGAACCTTCGTTACAACGTCAATTCATCACTCTTTGGTCAAAATCAAGCTAATATTCGGTCTTCTCGCCCTAAAAAACGTGGAAAACGATACTCCACAAGTCATGTTCACTAAAACCTCAAAAAAAAAACAAAAAAAAACGAAAACCCCTATTTTTACACCCATTTCCTCCCATAACACCCCTGGGTGCATTCCGATCGGGCCGCCGAGCTTCGGAGCACAACTAGGTCCCAAATGTGTTCCATAATTTGGACCTAAACTGAGTGCGGAAGAAAGACGATTTTAGACCAAAATTTAACGTAAATTTTGGCTGAAACTTCGTTACAACCGCAATTATTTTTCACTCTTTGATGAAAAAAGGACTTTGCAGCGTTTTATTATTCTACTGGACTTACCTACAGAAATATTGGCTGTTCATTTATTGTTTCTTTCAAGTGCAATAACTGAAATGCCTATTTTTGGTGGTTTTCACCAATTTTGGCCCCCAAAAAACAATAATTAGGCTCCTATTTTTGACAGCGTATCTTTGATGATTGATAGTGCCATTTAATTGTCTTGATTCACCTGTTGATCACAAATTGATCACCAATTTATGGTGATTTCAGACAATTTCCCAGGTTTTTAACTAATCAAAAATGAATTTCGGGAACATTACCTTCGTTACAACCTCAACTCTTCACTCTTCGGTTAAAATCTACTTCAATTTCGGTCTTCTCGCCCTAAAAAAACATGGAAAACGATATATCACAAGCTCATGTTCACTAAAACCTCAAAAATCTCCCGAAAACCCCTATTTTTGCACACATTTTTCACCCATAACACCTCTGGGTGTATGCGGGGCTGCAAAATTTCGGGACACAAATTCGCAATGCAACTACGGCCATGCGGGATCCTGGAAGCAATTCAGAATCCTCGTTCCACGAGATGGCGCGGGCGTGGTATTTGCGTGGAGGGGGGGGTCACCGTTCCAAAAGTTGGAACGTAAGTACGATGAATGAGCTCAATTTCTGAAGTGGGGAATCGATTCGAACATTGTTTATAAACGCTTATTTAAGAATAAGAACTTCATTGGCCTTACGTTAATGTTACAAAAATAAGCCTCATGTGTGCTGTCTGAGATTGCACTGCAAAAAAAATCACTTAAAATAAGCAACGACGGCTCTTAAACTTAGAATATAAATAATATGATTAATCAAGGTTTTACAATAAGTAGGCAGTAAAAAATATATAGAATTATATGGTTATTAGTGAGGCAGAAATAGCTGGGCGAACGTGATACGCGGATTAAAATTGACGCTATGATTGGATTGTCATGGAAACCAGATGTGTTTTTGAGCTTGCACATTGCGATCTCAGTGGCTGCGCGCTGCGCCCTAGCGGTGCGAGTGTTAACTGCGGTTCGGGGTGTCGCGATTCCCACTCAGACAAATGCTGTTTGTTCTGTCAAAAAAATACCTGTTTGGCGTTCCCGAGTAAAAATTATCCAAGTATATAATAATACAACGGGAGGTGGTGGCAAGGTAATGAAAGCTTAGTTAAGCAGTTGTGTGAAAGATAAGTTCTTGGTTTAGTAATAAGTTCTGATAACGAGAAACCAAGCTCCCATCTTGAATTCAACCAACACCTAAACAGGGGACCTTACAGGGGCGTTGCGTCCATAAGGCCACTTGGGCCACTGCCTCGGCACCCAAAAACACTGGGAGTAAAAAAGACCAACCATTTTTCAGTTGGCAACTGAATTTCCCTCCACGCACTGTACCTACCTAGCATTTTTCACAAGTTCAACAGCCACACGCCAGAGTTCTCTGGCTATGGATATTCAATATTCTAGTAGAGCATCCATGGTGGTTCCTTAATGTTAGCTGCATAGACTAAGCATGTTATCTGAATCAAGCGACAGTAATCGATGTCCTGCAATCGAAATCGGCTCCTGAAACTGGCAGGTAGGTCCTGGGACCTAGCGTCGCCATGGCAACCGAGAAAAGTGGCCCATCCGCGCATGCTCAGTCGAGTAAAAATGTTGTTTGCCACGCCCGCTTTGGGCCCCGGCCCCAGCATCTGATTTCCACCCCAAAATCGTTCATTTTACAATCGATTCGATCCCTTCGATTCAATTTGTCACCTCCATACGAGATGCTTCTTCTTCTGATTTGTTTTTTGTTGTCTGAATCACATGTCCGACATCTACAGTTGACAACTAAGCTGAGAACTTCACTTCACTGAATCACATTCGCTTTCTGTCTGTCAGTTTCCAATTTTTTTTTTTTTTTTTGGCGTCAAATTTTGCGCGTTTTGCGTTTGGTCCGGTTCCGATGACAGATTTGTATTTGTTGTACCTACGTGCGTTTGGTCCTGTTTGATTGATAGGCGTCTTAGCACACAGATAACTACCTACCTACCTTCTAGTCAATAACTTCGAACTAAATCACTCGCGAAGAAATCGTGGAAACCCATTTCAAAGAAAAACGGAGTTAAGTATTAAAAAAATAGTATATTTCCACTGTTAACAGTGTTTTTCGTGTTTTTTCATGTAGGTATTGTATTAGTGGAAATAGACTATTTTTTAAATAACTCAGTTTTTGTTTGTCAATAGCTTCTCCATTCAAGTAGGTGCTGGCTGACGGGTCATTGTTTTGTTGTATTTTAGTTTATTATATTTTTGTACCACATAAATTTGGTGAGTAAATCGCAGTAGAAATTGTCGATGTTGCCGTACATCGATAGAGTATTGATTAAAAGAGATAAGCTTTGCTGAATATCACTCAATCAGTAAATAAGGGAAGGATGTTGTTGCCTTGGGGTATTTTGTATACAAATCTGTTGGTTTTGTGTTCTGGTTTGGTGCCCCACCGTTTTCAGACTCCACCCACCGCTACTGGGACCCTATTATCTCAAAGTGCGTGAGATTACTGGTTAACGTTCCCACATTATTCAGTAGGATGAGAGATGAGGTTAAGTATGATAAGACGCCAAATGCGTGGGATCCCAACAGTCCACCTGGTTCTGTAACCGATGTAACCCCTCAACCCTGTATTTGTATTTGTATTTGTTTATCATCATGCTGTACGTACATGAGTATATAGCAATCGTTTACATTTCATAAGTAGGTTGTAACAGTGTGGCTGTTCTCGATACTTTTTTTCTTCCGGTGGAGACGGGATCGGTTTGGGGAAGCCTAATCGATATCCTTTCTTACAGTCAATAGGATCATCTCATTGAAATTTAAGTAGTCAAGTATAATTACGAATTTTCTTGAGTATTACTCCTGGTTGAGTTGTTTACAACTAAGGTCGATTAGGAATTCATTAGGAAAACCTGTAACGTCACTGAGCTGGTTCCCAGCTACCCTCAACATCTTTCAACGAGAAATAATGAGTTTGTTGAGTTTTTGCGCATGCGTAGACTGAAAATATACTCGGATTTTGATCATTCAGGACCACCTGAGGACCGACCCGCAGTTGCCCTCGAAATTTCAGGTCATACGCCGGGTTTACAGTGGTCGAGTTGAAATGGAGTTACTACTGAGAATTTTTACACGATTAGGGCAGAATAATTCATCACAATGGCGTTATGATACCAATCCCTTACCCTAAATGTGACTTCTTCATGAGACAATGTTCTTTTTTGGCTCGTAGGTTGTTTATGGAATTACCTTCTCATATTAAAACCATTGAAATATTTAAAAAATTCAAAATTTGCCTAAATGACTTTCTTTCGCAGCAATTCCTAATTAATTTGAATTTTGATATTCCCTTATTGAGATTACTCCTTTAGTTGGTGTTATTTGTACTAAGTACCTGTGGGTACATATATGTATTTTTCAATTTTTTAATTTTATTTTTTTTTCCTGCTATAAAAGTCAAATTTCTTTAAGTTAGTGAATCCAGTTTCAGTTTCGATGTATTAGTTTTATTAATTTTTTATTAGCAACTCCTGATCTCCGGACAATTTCCTTAAATTTTGGAGATCAGTATATTGCCATGTTTTGTTTTATTCCTCTTTACAAGATATGATGATTTTGTTTTCTAATTTTGCAATGAAGAAATACTTCGATTTTTTGTAATATGCTCATTATGTGAATAAATGGCTTGAAAAATTTTAAAAAAAAATCGAATCTACTCTACCACACTACTCCACCTTCAACTCGGCAAGTGTAAACCCGGCTTTAACGACCATTCTTTCGTTTCGCTTTAGTTTTAAATATTCAAGGACGTGAGAAGGTGACCAAAAATAATTTGAACCGGAGTTTGAACACTTATTTTCTGTTTTATTTTCAGGGGGCCGTCGGCGTTGCTTGAAGAACCGCCCAACATCAAGTGCCCCATCTGTACCGGCCAGGGATTCGTAAGTTGTAAACAATTCAATTCAATTCAATTCTTTATTAAAACACATATTTAGTACATAATGAAGAATATAAATACAGAAAAATGTGAAAACCAAGTTCATGAATGGGCCCCTAAGGTCTTGACGACCCGTCCAGGGGCTGGTTGTCACTGAACTAGCTTATTAGTCTGGATTGAGCGTGTACTTTTAGCTGGAAACAATATATTTACAGTGTCGTGGTATCCTCCCAGAACCACTCCTTGTAAACTTAAGATCTCGCCAAATAAACGTAGAAGTGGGGACGGAAGACGCAGGAGAACCGAGGTACCCAGTGGGGGATCCCCACCACCCACCACTAGCTGGAGGATGGAGGGAGATAGCCCTAAGGGCTATATATACTCGCCTCCTTCGCCTTTCCAGCCATTCTACGCTCTCCTTAAGTCTCTGACTTACCTCTCCTCACTCCTCATCTCTCTCCTTATACCTAAAAGATCCTGGACATGGTGTTGTTCCGCCCATAACCAAACCAGGCAACACTCCCGAAAAGATCTTGGGCATGGTGGTAGTTTGCCTATAACCAAACCAAGCACACATCCAAAAAGATCCTGGACATGGTGGTGGTCCGCCCATAACCAAACCAGGCAACGCTCCCGAAAAGATTCCGAGCATGGTGGTGGTCCGCCCATAACCAAATCGGACACACATCGTAAAAGATCCCGGGCATGGTGGTAGTACGCCTATAACCAAACCGGGCACATCCCCCCTCGACGCCTCTCGTAGTGGATGTGCGTCAAATTCACATTCACCACATACAGACAATATTCAACTTGAGTGAAAAAAAAAATTTAATGTATATATATATATATATTGGTATGTAGCACCTATGCCATCCATATTCCAAGATAGTAGTTACCTAAATACATAACACAGTTACAATTACAGATCAAACCTATTCAAGAAGTCAGTGTGCAGGTCAAATTTTTTGCATTTGCAGCAGGTATGCGCCAATTCTTTTTTTGAAGGATTTAGTCGACTGATCTGATTGTAAGGTAGTCGGAAGTGAGGCGTATATTGTGGGAGGCAGCCATGGAAATTGTCTTGTGAAAAAATCGGTGTTAGGGCGGGGAACTCAAATTTGGCTACCCTCGCATGTTGCTCGGGTGACTCGCAAGACAATGCGGTGGGGTAGACATTTTTTAATCTTTTGTACACGAAGCAGGGAGCGATAAACAAATATCAGTCTATCACTTGTGGATACCTATGGTAGAACTTCAATCAAATCAATATTCAGGGGTCCAGTCAAATCCATAATGGATCCAACAAGACCAGAGCGATCAAACGTCTAACGAAGTTGATGATAGTTGGTTGCAATGATTATCAACTCCTTCCTCTTCCTGAGTATTTATTAGTTCACCTTGGTCGCCTCTAGGGTCGCTGATAGTTCCACTCTTTCTTCGTAGGTATGTTTGTTTAAGTGAACAAGTTTTCAAGATACAAGCCTAATTATTATTATTACTTTGAATCCAAATTTTATTTTATTTTATAAATAACTTGCATTGTTCGGAGCAAGCTTTGTTTAAATGTTTTAAAGACGTCAATTGTGAATTTTTCAATTTCCAATGTTCCCCGCCCCAGTTCTGAAAAGCTGAAACTACACGAGTAGGTACACTTGTTCCATGCATGATGTTACGTGTAACTGCAACAGTTTATCTTTTTCCGATACTTGC
Source organism: Leptopterna dolabrata (assembly GCA_954871275.1). Lineage (NCBI taxonomy): Eukaryota > Metazoa > Arthropoda > Insecta > Hemiptera > Miridae > Leptopterna > Leptopterna dolabrata. The sequence goes on along the minus strand of OX940989.1, from coordinate 3,359,650 downwards.
AAATATCTGGGAGTCTGATTTGATTACCAGTTAAAGTTTAAACACCATATATAAGCTCAGTAATTAACCGTTTAAGAAAGCTACTTTACGTATTCAAAGTTGTTCGCGATTTTTTTGCCAATGTACCTGCTGCGATCTGTTTACTTGGCATTGGCTGGTTCTGTTATCAATTATCAATTATGGCATTGTGTGGGGTGGAACATGCGCGATTTGAAACCATTGCAAACGGTCCAAAATGCCCTAATTAAAGTAATTTTATGTAAACCTATGCGGTATCCCACGGCTCTTCTCTATAAAAATTTAATGTTCTAAAAATTAAACAGTGTTTTTTGCTTTCGTCTTGTCCAAAAGTTTTTGAATTAGGTGCATTTAACTCTTTCATTTCTAACCTCCCTTATACCAGAACTTGTAACAATAGCAATTTAAGAATTCCTTTAACCAGAACTGAGTTCTACAACCGAGGTTCTTTTGTGCAGGCTATTAAATTGCTTTATTCCAATAATATTAATCCTAAGGGCTTTATAAGTGTGAGTCACTTAAAGAAGTATTCATTATCTCAGATTCTTTTACTTTCATAATATTCAGCTGTAAATGTAATTTTCCTTTTTGATGACTTGATGCCGATGTGATACAGACACCTCCGCTCGGCCTAGATTAAGTGGCTCTGCCAGTTTACACAAGTTCTTATGAACTTTTTAACTGGTAGGCATTGGTATATTTTGCAGTGTTTATTTAATTTGTTTTATATTTTTTATTTCTTAAATGCCAATAAATACTTCTTCTTCTTCTTCTACTTCTTCAATGTGACTTCAGATTAAATAGTAATTTATGCTTTGTAAATTTGGCAATTTTCGCCCGTATAGTAAATAAATAAATAAATGAATAAGTATGTAACTTTTTCTCGTGATCTGTGAATAGGCAGAATTATTCTGCACGTATAAATACACAAACACATTTCAGGGAAACGTCGAATGCATGCAAACCACCCGTTACAGCCGTTAAAGTTTTCTCTCCGTGCGGGGTATCTGATGCCTCGAAGGTAAAATTTGATGTATGAGCTGACGGTTATTTTCGGTTTCGCAAGTTATGTGTTTTTGGCGTTGCGCCAAGCATTTCAACGTGGGAACAAAAGAAAAAAAAGTTTTAGTCATGCAGCATGATTAGATGAGTGAATTTTCAGAAGCGTCATACTCAGCTACCCTTCAACATCAAACAAAAATATTGATCATTTTCGACGGTTTTTATCCATAAAAATTGTAACTGGAACACCTTGGCCCGTTGAGTTTTTTGAATTATTCAAACAAATTGAATCCCATTATCCCATCTCCGTCACATTATCAACTTTCCCTATTATTGTTACCTACCTAATTTATGGAATTTGTTCAAACTTTCAGAAATTTTGAAGGTTTGGTTCTTTTTCTGCAGGATAAAGGGAGTCAAGTGAAAATTTGGGGAAAAATGAGATTATTTGGCTGGTAGGTTACTACAGGTTTTTATGTATATTTGGGTATAGGACGCTAAGTGCTACGGTAATTTGGTAGGAAGCTATTCAGTTGGGCAGTTGGCGTTATGTGCGTGAATTTCTGACGCTTGAGTGTAAAGGGAGTATGTGCACATGACACTATTGGCAATAATATTTTTGCCAGTGCTCATGGGGAAAAGAGGTTAAATGGCATTTTTATCAGCAGACGTCTCCTTAGTCACAACCATTCGTAGCCCACAACGGGTCGCGAGTCGAGAATCTTGTTGCTAAGGTACTTACTAGCGGTCGTCACTATTATTTGTTTCGGGTCTGCTGTTTATTTAAGGTCAACTCCTGTTGTCTGAACACCCCATCCCACCGGCAGAACCCTTCCGCATCTGATGAAAATATTATTGTCGTTCTGCATATCACCAGTTTATAATATTACTTCAGCATCGTATTATTTATTTATTTATTTATTTATTATGAAACGGGCTGGTGCCCTGTTTACAACAGCAACAAAGAAGAAAACAGTACTCAGAAAAACAAAATAAAACGCTGCAAATCCCTGCACAACGGTTTATTATTTTGTATAGAATACCCTTGTGTTACAGATCACAGCTCTATGTATAGATAACCCGTCTATATAATATGATATGTACTATTCTATACATATTATGTAGATCGCAGACCCTCCGTAGGTTAGTACCTAACCCCGTACTCGTTACTAGGTACCTACCTAAATCACGAGTTAAATGTTGCTAAAATAGTTCTGCCGATGACAAACAGTACCTAACAAAAAGAAACACACATAATGAAGTTCTGAAAAGAAATTGTTGATGAGGAGTGAAAAAAGTTGCAAAAGTACCTACCAACAAACTCCAGCCCCTTCTACGTAGATGGTATAATGAACCGTTGTGTAATAATTTACCGTTGAGTAATGATTTACCGTAGTAATAATTTACCCATCAATAATACTTCAACGTTTGTTCAAGTTTCACTACCTACCAACAAACTCCAAAAGAGCCATCATTTTTCAAATTAAATAATATCACAGAACAACCAACTCGACTTCATACTCCGCCAATATAATCAGGTGATCCCTACCAATGATTTTATCTCCGCCAAATTTCCTATTGTGGGCGCGTCTCTGGTTACGAGATTTGGTTTGAATTGTATACAATTTCATTCACACTGGAGTCGAAAATGCCTGTCGGTGCAAACTTCGGGGCCTTACTGTGAACGAACGGCTGGACGTACGATGCTCCGGATGGTCTTAAAAAACTCGCAAGTTCAAGAACTATTTAAAACCGTAAAAATATTTACGTAAAAAAATTGTATAGGCGTTTTGAAAATTTCAACCCCTATTTTGAACCCCTTAGAGATGACTCACAGTAACGTCGAGCTTCGAGGACCAACTAGACGCCGAACGGAACCTATAACCCGAATTTCATCAATTTTTTTTCATGGTAACTAAGAAAAGTGGCCCGTACGGCGTACGGCGTACGGCGGACAGACAGAAATATTTTTATTGCAGTTTTGGATTCTACATACCTTGAAACGTAAACCATCAAATTTTGAGGGGGGGTAAGAATTTTTTTTTTCATGCTCGATTCCAATGGTTCATTATTGAAAATAATAAACCAAAAAGCTGGATATCAACGTTAAATTATTACGTTTTAAGCACAAATATCAGTGAATTTTATGGGAAAAAACGCTGCAAATCCCTGCACAACGGTTTATAATTTTGTACAGAATACCCTTCTGTTACAGATCACAGCTCTCTGTATAAATAGATAACCCGTCTATATAATATAATATGTACTATTCTATACATATTATGTAGATCGCAGACCCTCCGTAGGTTAGTACCTAACCCCGTACTCGTTACTAGGTAACTGTTGCTAAAATAATTCTGTCGATGACAAAAAGTAACTAAAATGGCGAAAAGAAACGCAAATAATGAAGTTCTGAAGAGAAATTGTTGATGTGGAGTGAACTAGAAGCCCCTTCTGCGTAGATCGCTGTTTTCTGTGGTCAATACCTACCCTCGTGGTCAAGTATAATGAACTGCTGTGTAATAACTTGCCCATCAATAATACTTCAACGTTTGTTCAAGTATCAGAAGTACTTACCAACAAAATCCAATAGTCCATCACTTATCAAATGAAATAACATCGCAGAACAACCAACTCGACTTCATACAGCCATCCTTGATTATAATCAGGTGCTCCCTAGTGATGATATCCGGGCCGGATTTATACCGTTTGATTCACGATCGTGTTGGCGAAGCATTTTGGTGCACACGAACGGTTGGACGTACGATGCTCCGGGTGGTCTCAAAAAATTGTTTAGCTCAAGACAAATTTAATAAAGTAAAAAAAAACCATACCCTTCTATCGAAAGTTTTCGAGCTACGGCGTTCTGAAAATTTCATCCCTTATTTTTCAACCCTTAGGGATGACTGACAGTAGCGCCGAGCTTCGAGGACCAACTAGACCCCGAACGGAACCTATAAACCGAATTTCATAAATTTTTTTTCATGGTAACTAAGAAAAGTGGTCAGTACGATGTACGGCGTACGGCGGACAGACAGAAATTTTTGTATTGTATTTTCATGCTCGATCCCAATGGTTCATTATTGAAAATAATAAACCAAAAATTACCATTATAGGTAGAAGAAAAAACTACCTAATGCCATCTCTGGCTTTGAAGATACAGCCTACAAATTGGGTGCTAATTAATCCTACCATTTAGAGTGACATATATGAGAAAGAGCAACTTGAAATTTTGCTAGTTTGCTCTAAAAGCAACTACAACTACGCACCTGCAGCTGAGAATACGAACAAAGAATCTTTTCCAGTGGAAACCAGTTAGATGGCTACGATTTCAGCCAGATCAGCCTGGACAATTCACAAAATGTCCTTGGATGAAAGCGAAGATTTCAGTACCTTCAGCTTCTTAAGGAGGGGGGAAATGACAAACCTGAACGCGCCACTAAGGTATACCAACATCGAAATCCCATATGTGTGGAGAAGAAGAAGAAGAAGACGAAGGAGGATTTGCTAGACCTACCCGTTCATCAAATTATAAACGATTATGAACGACGAAAATTACAAATCGAATTCTGATCCTCTCATTGGAGGACAGCTGATCACGTCCGCGACGCTGGCAGGGCAGTCGGACGAAAAGCCCCAGCGTACAATGGATGATTACTTTACTTTAGGGCCAGTTTCACCAACGCGGATTATCCAGAGTTCAATCCCGGCTGAGGTTTAAGCCATCGATTCTGAGAAAAGACAGTTTCACGAACGCCTAATCTAGGAATAAGTCGCGGCAACGGCGTATTAAGTTAATACCTCGTTTCAGGTGGTTTAAACCTCTGATCTACGGTTGATCTCCGATTCTCCTCCAGGCCATCACCATTTTGAAATCTATTTTATCAGTGTTTTTCATATGTACTTCTCAACTTGCAATCTTGCATCAACATTTAGTGCGATGAATCGTTACATTGAAGTGTTTGAGTCATCCTTGGATGAATATTTCAATGAACTTCTGGAAGTGGCCGCGCCCAGACGGTGATAATGATAATACGCGAAAGGGTCGAGCATTTCCACAAGTGGGATGACGGCGATTTTTTCGCGAGTTTCCGCCTTCCGACGGAAGGGATGAGCTTAGTGCTCGATGCAAGAGAAAGCCTTCTAGTTCTCGAAACAGAAATGTGAGTGCAACCAAAAATGTGTAATAAATATAATTTTACACCAAACCAGGTAGGCAACAACGTCGGACCCATCATTAATTTAGTAGGTAAACAAACCTTCATTGTACGTGGTAGGTACTCGCAGACTGCGCTAATAAGTACATGTATAACTTCTTCTGCTTACAGCGAATTATTGTAAAAAAGTAGATACCTTTTATAGAAGAGCCTAGGTAGGCTATCTATAATTTATTACAAGAGCTGTCTCGAAAGATGTAAGATGGTCTTTTGTAGTAATGACAGAGTGGAGTCGAGCAGAAGTTCTCAGAATGAGAATGACAGAGGCTAGAGGCATAAGAAAAAATCGCGAAACTTCCGCAACTGGCTACTATTATGCAGTTTAATGTCTCCACAACAGAGGATGGCGGACAAAATTTAAGTATCCATAGAAGAAATATCACAGATCCACAACTCATGGATGAGCATCTCTCCTCCATGTCATCTGTAATACGGGATTTGTGTTTCTGGGGATAGCAATGCTGATGCAAACTGAACAATCTCGGCTTAAACCCAAGTTCGGCTAAACCGCGGATCAAAAACGTTGGTGAAACTGTCGAAGCTCTGAACCACAGATCAAATTTGAATCCAGGATTTATTGATACCAGGTTTAAGCTGCGTTGGTGAAACCGGCCCTTACTGTACTTAAGTGTATTATTCGGAGAATAATAATATTTAAAAATAAGTAAAACCGTATTTTACAAACGTTGGGACTGATTGCATGACTTGAAGAATTTGATTCTTAATGTAATGATTTTAAAATTTGAATGTGCTTTTAAAAAACGCTGCAAAGTCCTTGTCACGCGGGTTTATTATTCTACTGGACATACGTACAGAAATTTTGGCGGTTCATTTATTGTTTCATTCGTGTGCATTTATTGAAATGGCTATTTTTGATGGTTTCCACCAATTTTGGCCCCCAAAAACGCGAATTAGGCTCGGTTTTTTTAAAAACAGATTATTTCTGATCAGAGAGAGAACAACCACTTTATTCATAATAAAAACGGCGAGCTGCCCATAGTCTGGGTTGCCATACGACACAGCATAACAAGTCAAACATAAATACAGTCACTAGTAAAACACGATAAAAACAGGGTAACAAGATAAAAAGAGCCATGCGGATTTGTTAATAGTGTCATTCAAATGTCCTGATTCACCTTTTGTATAATAACATTTCTAGTGTTATTATACAAATGTACCTATGGTGATTTCAGACAGTTTCCCATGTTTTTGACAAATAAAAAATGAATTTCGGGCGCGTGACCTTCGTTACAACCCCAATTCTTCACTCCTCAGTCAAAATCAACCTAATATTCGGCCTTCTCGCCCTAAAAAATCATGGAAAACGATACCTCACAAGCTCATGTTCACTAAAACCTCAAAAATCCCTCGAAAACCCCTATTTTTTTATTTTTTTATATGCCATTACAAAATACAATACACCCGTATTTCTCCCATAACACCCCTGGGTTTATTCCGATCGGGCGGCCGTGTTTAGGAGCACAACTAGGGCCCAAATGTGTTCCCAAATGGGGACCCAAGCTGTGTGCGAAAGAACGACGATTTCAGACCAAAATTTAACGTAAATTTAAGGCTGAAACTTCGTTAGAACCTCAATTTTCGACTCTGGTCAAAATCGACTTCATATTCGGTCTTCTCGTCCCAAAAACATGGAAAACGATACCTCAAATGCTCATGTTACTAACATGTTACTTACTAAAACACAAAAAGTACCTATTTTTATACCCATTTTCACCCATAACACCCCTGGGTATATTCCGATCGGGCTGCAGTTTTGGAACACAACTAGGGCCCAAATGGAGCTTGTGTGCGAAAGAACGAATTTTTTAGACCGAAAATGAAGCCGGTATTTGTGATAGGGCGTACGGCGTACTAAAACAGCCATTTCAATAATTGCACATGAAAGAAACAAATGAACAGTACCGTATGTCCAGTAGAATAATAAACCCATGTGACAAGGACTTTGCGGCGTTTTGGTTGGCAATTCCCTAGCTAAACAGTTCTTAGGTGATTTTTAGCTATTCCTTACAGAACAACACGTGGTTACTGCTCATTAATTGCGAGTAGATACGCTGTCTGTTTACCGGCGACGTAAATAGGGTATGACATAATTATTACACGATAATAGCGTAGACGGTGGTGGAAACTATTTTCACCCTCGTTTAATTCTTGAACAGAATGAATGGGAACGTCGTATATTAATCTTTACATGAGCCTTTCGCTATATATTTTTTTCAACATGCAAACACGATCCTGAGCCCCCCTAAGCGGAAATATGCGTGTTCCAGCAAATCTCTCATAATCACGTGTTTCATGTGGCGCCCCAGTTTACACTTTCTTAAGCGGAGTTTGGCCAAAGTTCGCTGCAGTTTCGAATGGATGAGTCGGGAGCGTCCCGCCGCACGCGAGGTGTGTACGTGGATACTTACGATGGACCCTTAAATAAACCAAGACCCGCAACGTTGACGCGAGCGCCAGTGTCGCCAGGCTACCGAAAAATCCTGTTTAGTCGGGAATAAAGAGACGAATGCCCTACTGATTTAAATTCTCAATTTGAAACTACTTTCGGGCAGGCTCACCCGTCATCAATCAAAAATTAGTCACTCTATTCCCGAATAATTATTACACAACGGTTTATTATTTACCGAGTAGATCACTGTTTTCTGTGGTCAGTACCCTCGTGCTCCCTCCAGAAAAGCCCTAAATCGAGTACTGAAGCCGGCCCAGGAATTACAGTTTCATAAAAATGCGCGGGATTTGATAATTCAATCATTAATAAATTATTCATTTGTTACAAAAGTACCTACCTATCAAGAAATCCAAAACAGCCATCTTCAAATTAAATAATATCATAAAACAACCAACTCGACCTCATACAGCCATCCTTGATTATAATCAGGTGCTCCCTAGCAATGATATCCCGGCCGGATTTATACGGTTTCATTCACGACCATGTTGGCGAAGCTTTTTGGTGCAAACGAACAGCTAGTGGTACAATGGTCCGGGTGGTCTCTCAAAACTCTTTAGTTTGAGATCAATTAAAAACGTAAAAAATCCATACCCTTCTATAAAAAGTTTTCGAGCTGTGGCGTTCTGAAAATTGCAACCCCTATTTTGAACCCCTTAGAGATGACTTATAGTAATGCCGAGCTTCGCGGACCAACTAGACCCCAAATGGGACCTACAAACCGAATTTCATTAATTTTGGTTCATGGTAACTAAGAAAAGTGGCCAGTACGGCGGACAGACAGAAATTTTTTATTGCTGTTTTAGATTCTACTTACTTCCAAATGGGAACCATCAAATTTTGAGGGGGGGGGGGGGGGGGGGGGTACAATTTTGTTTCCATGCTCGATTCCAAAGATTCATTATTAAAAATAATAAACCAAAAGTGCAGTTATTGAAGGTTGTCTATTTCCACTAACACGAAAAATACACTGTGATACCGTTTTCGGTGATCAAACCATCGTCAGTAACGAACAATAACAGTGTATTTTTCGTGTGATACTGAAAATAGACAACCTATCAATAACTCAGCTTTTACTGTCAGAAATGGGTTTAAACTATTTAATCGCGAGTGATTTAGTTCGTCTCTATTCCCGATTGGATGGACCTTCTGTACCATCGGCAAACAATCAATCCTAACTATAGTTAGTTCTGCCCCTCTGCACCATCGGCATCAATCAATCCTAACTAGGTATAGTCTTACGAATCAATCCTAACTATAGTCTTACAAAAGAATTTATTTGTTATTATGAATAGCAAGTCAATTCTTTCGTCTATCTCTACTCTTACAGTTTTATTTATTTATTACTATTAGGTATATCTGGAGATTATTCTGTTATTATTTTAATGGAGTATGTCATGTCATGAATACAATAATTATAAATCCCCAAAGAACAATAACGTCATAACCACCCAAATTCGCGTCACTTCGGCTCCCCGTTTAAATTCAGCTGATTTCAAGTTAGTCGAACTAGGTTTTTTTTATTCAATGATTTTAATTGATTTATGATAAATAATTAAACAAGTGAGTGGTTAAGTACTTCTCATCGTACCATGCCCCTATACTACCTGCTAAACGTTTCTCGTCTTAGAAGGATGGCCGAACTGAAATTATAGGAAATTTAGATTTAGTGTAGAAGTAGGTACACGAGGGAAAGGTATTACTGACATATACTGACATTACGATACATGTAGGACCAGGGCCCTCTCAAAAACCGAAAGAGCTAGACATTTAATAATCATACGAAATGTTGAGAGTAGGTGTGAGTTGGACTCCAGTTGTCCCCTCATAAATTCATCAAAACCAAATTCTCAGATGTACAAAAGTTTCGGGTGTGGTTCCGTATGTGCTTCTCGTTTTCGAAATTTCCCACCAATGTATTCTTCTGATTAGCTTTTTGTAAACCTTGAAATCCCATCTCTCACCTGCTGTTGTCTACCAGGTCAAATTTCCCCTTCCACGATTAGATGTGCTTAATCAAATTTAAACATAATTATGTTCTAGACTCTAGAGTAATCCATGGATTACATGGCTCGGCCTTGGTACTATGGGTGGAATCAGTATTCCGTGCTCATACTGTGTAGTATTTTGTGGGATATATTCTAGGATGATTCGAAAGAGAGGATTTCTCCAATTAACAATCGAGGCCAATAGGGTAATTAAGAAGCGACATATTCCCCGTATTAATTTTATCAATGACCTAAATATATGGAACACTAGAGACTATTGGACCAGATTAAAGAAAGATGGTTTGTTTGGACCATTGGTTTGTATTATAATAATCGTGCAAAACAGAAACTGCTTTTCACTAAATAAAGTCCGATATCAACAGAGAATATTGAGGAATAGGTCAGATCATTGAACGTCAGATATTGGGGCAAATAATTATGTTCCCTTTACATGCAAGCAGTTCAGGACTGAAGGTGAGTGGTATAATCCTATTCAGTGGCACATACAGAACCGTTACACGAGGATGAGAGTTATCATTGAAAATTAATTATTTGAAGTGGAATTATACAAAAGAACGGCCGAGGATTGTAAGGGAGTGAGTCACAGGTGACCGATAGCCAAGCTAAGGGTTAAAACGTACGCAGGAGATTAATCTTTACGGGGGAGCCAGCGGTTCGAGAACTACAGCGACCAGGTTTGGGTTTAGGAGGTTGACCGCCGACAAGGGATTCTGTGTCGGCAACCTCGCACACCCACCATTTGCGGTTACCACTCATTTTATCCCTTCGGCCGCAAAGACTGTAAACATTCGAGGTGCACGAATGACGAAAAGTACTTGGACGAAAAATCCGGGATCTGAATCCTCGGACCGATTTAAAACGAAAAGTGCATTTTGACAGTTTTCGAAAAACGTCGTATTCAAGGTACGAATGGTTCATGGGAGTGCCCCAGGGTGCGGTTCTAGGCCCTGTTCTTTTGGTTTATTATTTCCAGTAATGAACATTTGGAATCGAGCATGAAAAAAAACCATTTAACCCCCCCCCCCCACCCCCCACCCGTCAAAATTTGATGGTTTCCGTTTCAAGGTATGTAGAATCCAAAAATAGAACCGAAAATTGCTGTCTGTCCGCCGTATTTCGCCCTTTTCCTAGTTACCATGAACCAAAATTGACGAAATTCGGTGTATAGGTCCCATTTGGGGTCTAGTTGATCCTCGAGTCTCGGCGTTACTGTCAGTCATCCCTAAGGGGTGACAAATAGGCGTTGAAATCTCCAGGACGCCGTTTTCTCGCCTTTTTTTACGGTTTTAAATAGTTCTCGAACTTGGGAGTTTTTTAAGACCACCCGTAGCACTGTACGTCCAGCCGTTCGTTCACCGTAAGGCCCAGAAGTTTGAACAGACAAGCATTTTCAACAGGAGGGTGAATGAAATTGTATACATTCAGCCCAAATATCATCACAAGGGACACGCTAACAATCTGTAATAGGCCCGAGATAATCATTGCTAGGGATCACCTGATTATATTCACGGAGTATGAAGTCGAGGAGTTTGTTGATGGGTAGTGAAACTTGAACGAACCTTGGTGTATTATTGATGGGTAAATTATTACACAACTGTAAATTATTACACAAAGGTAAATTATTACACAACGGTTCATATACCATCTACGTAGAAGGGGCTGGAGTTTGTTGGTAGGTACTTTTGCAACTTTTTTCACTCCACATCAACAATTTCATTTCAGAACTTCATTATTTGCGTTTCTTTTTACCATTTTAGTAACTGTTTGTCATCGACAGAATTATTTTAGCAACATTTAACTCGTGATTTAGGTGGGTGCCTAGTAACTAGTACGGGGTTAGGTAGTAAGCTGCAGAGGGTCTGCGATCTACATAATATGTATAGAATAGTACATATTATATTATATAGACGGGTTATCTATACAGAGAGCTGTGATCTGTAACACAAGGGTATTCTATACAAAATAATAAACCGTTGTGCAGGGATTTGCAGCGTTTTTTTTTAAATTGCATTTCTGATTCTACATACCTTGAAACGGAAACTATCAAATTTTGAGGGGGGGGGGGGGGAGGTAGACAAAATTTTTCATGCTTGATTCCAAAGGTTCATTATTGAAAATAATAAACCAAAAAAATTCTGTCCGTTCGCCGTACGCTTCAGTACTTTCAGTTCTTAGTTACCATGAACCAAAATTAATGAAATTCGGTTTGCTGGTCCCATTCGGGGTCTAGTTGGTCCTCGAAGCTCTGCGTTACTGCCAGTCATCCCTAAGGGGTGAAAAATAGGCGTTCAAATTTTCAGAACGCCGTAGCTCGAAAACATTCAGTAGAAGGGTGTGGTTTTTAATACGTTTTTTAATTGATCTTGAACTAAAGCATTTTTTTTAGACTACCCGGAGCAGTGTACCACCAGCCGTTCGTTTGCACCGAAAAGCATCGTCAGTCAACATGATCGCGAATGAAACAGTATAAATCCGGCCCGGATATCATCGCTAGGGAGCAGCTGATTATAATCAAGGATGGCTGTATGAAGTCGAGTTGGTTGTTCTGTGATATTATTTCATTTGAAAAATGATGGCTCTTTTGGAGTTTGTTGACGTGCACCTACTTTTGTAACTTGAAAAACGTCATGATTCATGATTAACAACAAATAATTAATCATTGTGTCGTGATTCCCTCACAGAAACCACTCCTTTAATATTAAGAGAGATTCAACCAAATAAATGTGGAGAACGTTGAGCTGGTCAACACCGAGGGTTTCCCCAACCGCCAAATGCTTCAACGGTCGTAACGACCGATTGTGGACAGGGGACGGGTGGAAAAGTCCCTTTAAAACCAGCCCTTCTGGCCCAGCTCACCATTCGACTTCTGTCTCGACCCTTTCTCTCTCACCCTCTCTCTCTCTCCTTTCCTCGCACCTGCTGAGGTGAAAACCGCGGGATACCTCCTTCTCCACTAGCACCTGTTGTGTTGAAAACCGCGGGAAACCTTCCTCTCCACTAGTACCTGCTATGGTGAAAACCGCGGAGTACTAGCTACTACATCCCAGGCGCCTGCTGTGGTGAAAAACCGCAGGGAGCCTCACCCTATAGCGCCTGCTGTGGTGAATTTCGCGGGGAGCTAAACGCCTGCTGTGGTGAAAACCGCGGGGAGCCTCACCCTATAGCGCCTGCTGTGGTGAATTTCGCGGGGAGCTAAACGCCTGCTGTGGTGAAAACTGCGGGGCGTTAAAGACTCCGAAGGAGCACCACCTTCCTCATCCGACCACATTCAGCCTCATCTGCCTTCCGCCATGATGCCCCGTACTCGTTACCACTTACCTACCTAAATCACGTGTTAAAAATGTTGCTAAAATAATTCTGTCGATGACAAACAGTAGCTAAAACGGCGAAAAGAAACACAAATAATGGAGTTCTGAAGGAAAATTGTTGATGTGGAGTGAAAAAATATTTGGTCCCAGTTGGGTTTCGATCTCGTGAACTTCAGCTTATCAGTCCGTCAGTTAGACCACTGTGCTATATCGCCCAGCTACCCGAGAGTCTAGTGATGTGTGCTCTCAACACAGCTAGGTGCCTGCATACACCCTGCTCTTTGCGGAAAAATGTGTAACAAATTTCATGGCAACATCGTAGAACGTTCCGGATGGTCTCAAAAATTCAGAAAAAAAAAATCCAACTATTTAAAAATCCGAGAAAATCCATACCTCAAATTACAATTATTTTCCGAGGTAGGGATACTCGGGACACTTCAACCCCTATTTTTCACCCCTTAGAGTTGAGGGACAGTAACGCCGAGCTTCGAGGACCAACTAGACCCCGAATGGGACCTACAAACCAAATTTCGTGAATTTTGGTTCACAGGAACTAAGGAAAGAGCCTCGGAAGGCGTAGGGTAGGTGGGGGCAAAGCCCTGCAATTTCCGGGTTTTTGTCCATTCTGACCAACCATGAGCAGATTTCCTCAAAATTGTACGCCTGAGTTTTAGGTTGGGATCTTACCTTCCACTACTGGAAACACCAATCACCTCCAATCATTGTCCACGGAAAAATTTGATTTAAGAAAAAAAAAAAAGAATTAGATGGACATGGATAAGAAAAGATACTGTTATCAAAAACTCACAAAATATTGGTTTAATTCCTTCTGAAAATTTGCAAATCACAACTGGCCTTAAAGGTTACTGTAATTTCTTGAACAGACGAGTACCTTCCATTTGGTAGGTATTACCTACTCTTAGAACGTAATACACACCTATTTAATAGATAATAAATAATAAATAATGAAGTATTTTATTAACAAGGTTAGGTGCAATGCCAAAATATGTTCCAGTACTAAATGGGCAAAGCCTTGCACTAAAGGGATGAAGGGAATTGCCACGAAGAACCTGCAGGGACTTGCCCCGCTTGGTGTGTTTGGAAATGGCGCGTCAGTAAGGTTACGTGAAGCGAATTGAAGCCAAAGTTAATCCACAACATCAAAGCTTAGTTACAGTACTATTCATCGATAATTATTGTTTGATGCATTTGGTGCAACCCAATCTCGCACGATTTTAAACTGAAGTTTCAAGAAAATTAGATCAAAAACGTGAAAAACAAATTTATCTCATTTTCTTGGCCTGCAGTGTTCCCAAACGCCTTTGCTTTGATAACCGAACACCTGTTACAAAACCCCAATCTGCTACCTGGTGACCAGTTTTCAAATCAACCGCGGACTGTTCAAAAAATCGATGCAGGTCTTTGCCCCCACCTACCCTTGCCCTTCGTTTATTATTATTATCAATAATAAACCTTTGGAATCGACCATGAAACACATTTTTAAACCCCACCCCCCCCCCCTTTTATGGTTTATTTTTCAAGGGACGTAGAATACCATCAAATTTAAACCATCAAACTTTGTAGGGTTAACCATCAAATTTGATGGAATCAGACCATCGAATTTGATGGAAACATAAATCATCAAATTTTGAGGGGGGGGTGTTACAAATCCATCGTCGACTTCCAAGATCTGCCAACCTTCTTATCAGCCTGTACATTTTGATTGTAGACAGCAGCAGTAGTGTGACTCCCGATTTGCTTACTCAGAAGAATCATATTACAAGCAGAAATAAACCAGAACGTTCTCGCAACTGCTGCTGAAGATGAAAACCTTGAAAGAGACAGACAAAAAACGTGAAAAAAAATGACGATTTTTCAACCAATACGCGCCACCCAACGCTTTCCTTCCGCTACGTGGAAATTGTGAATTATTCAAGAATCCCGCGGCCCCTCGTCAATTGAAGAGCCGTCCATACTCCGTGAAACCCGGGTCCACCGGGCTACGTCTTTTTCTATTATTCAACTTCGAGTCTGAAGGGCTGTGAAGGCGGGAAGGACAACAAGGAAAAATGCCGGGGCGGAAATAGCGTTTCAATAACGCAGCGCGAAGGGTAGCGCATAATATTTGGGATTCCCGACGGCAAATGTCACCAAATGGGAGGGATATGACCGGGCATGACGACTGAAAAGGCGAACCAAAGGGGAAAGTACGAGAATAAATTCAGACTATGGAGGATTTCACGGGCCGATGATTGCCGAGCAGCGCCGAAGATTTCCGAATACTGATTCCAGACGATTTTCGATCCGCATATTGTAGGGATGCAACATCGAAACCAAATAATCGATTATAACATCAAATTATTAATCGTAATCTAACAATCGATCTGACCAATTAATCAGCATTCAATAATCGGTGTTCGATTAATCGAATGCATATAATCGATTTTTTAAGTATACCGTCTATATTTAAACGCATATTTTGCTTTCTCATTCTCACTACCGAAGGTAGGAAAGCTTTGTATTCGTGCTTGAAATGAAAAAAAAAATCCGATGATTTTATTCAAGTCTGTAGGTGACGACATATTTGCAAAATTTTAAAGTTAATGAAGATAGAAAGGGAATGCCAAAACAAAGAAAATCGCACAAAAAAGTTTAATTATAATAAATTGAAGGTTTAATTAAGTATAGGAAAGAGGGTTTAGGGCCGTATTCATAGTCCTCACTTTATTTAATGTAAATGCTTAAGTGAACAAATAAGGAAGCATCGTCCACTTTGGCTATTCATAGTCAGTGATAAAGGAAATGCTTAAGTCGTCCTTTAGCATTTCCTTTATTCCTATTTCATAGACAATAAGTAAAGAAAAATCTTTACTTTTTGGCCTAAATAAGTGGAAAAAACTGAGGTACGTCGAAAGGTACCTTAAGCATTTCCTTATTGATCGTTTGCACTGTTCTCTTTTCATTTCCGTCATCTTTTCAGTGTCATCGTTCTCGGCATTCTTGTTTCTTTTCCTAATTATTCGGGTTTTTTGTTTGTTTTGATACGATGGATTTCGACATTTTGTTTGACTTCGATGAGTGGGATGACGAGTTCGATGTAACGGAGAGCATGCGGGTGATGCATACCGGCTTCATTTTCGGTCTAAAAAAGTCGTTCTTTCGCACACAGGCTCCATTTGGGCCCTAGTTGTGTCCCGAAACTTTGCAGCCCGATCGGAATATACCCAGTGGTGTTATGAGCGAAAATGTGTATGAAAATAGGTATTTTTTGTGTTTTAAAGTAAAATGAGCTTTTCAGTATCGGTTTCCATGTTTTTGTGGGACGAGAAGAGACGAATATGAAGTCGATTTTGACCAGAGTGGAAAACTGAACTTCTACCAAAGGTTCTGCTCCCTAAATTGATTTTTTATTAGCCAAAAACCTGGGAAACTGTCTGAAATCACCATCAGTTTGTATAATAGCACTAGAAGTGTCAGCAGGTGAATCAAGAAAATTAGATGGCACTGCCAATGATCAAAGATAATTTGAAAAAAAAGGAGCGTACCTAATTTGTGTTTTGGGGGCCAAAATTGGTGGAAACAAGTCAGAAATATCTATTTCAATTATTTCACATTAAAGAAACAATAAATGAACAGCCAAAATTTCTGTAGGTAAGTCCAATAGAATTATAAACCCATGTGACAAGGACTTTGTTTATCAATTTCCTTTGCATTTTGTAAATATTCACTCTTCGAAGTGATCCCAACGTGAGCCGGGAGTTTGCCATCGATTTTGATAGTTCCTTGAAAATTGTTCCAAAAGTTTCCAATTTGTTCATTATTGACTAACTTTTTATGACTTTGCCTACTAATAAGATTCTACCTGACCAAAAGTAGGATAAAACCCAATTATTTCCTTTTTCGAAGACCAGTACATATCTCATGACCATGTTGGTAGTTGATTCCACTGAAAAGGCAAACCAAGGAACTACAGTAAAAGCGCAATTTATATTTAAAAGGATAAGGAAAAAAGTAAAAGAGGGAGTAAAAATAAAACGGAAGAAGGAGTAATACAGAAGGGAAACGGAGAAGTAAACGCACGTCAACACACCTAAACGCGAGCACCAAGTGTATTATAATAGAAATGCTTTCAAAATAAAACAAAGGTTGCTTGCTTCACTGATTACTTGTCCAGACACAGACGGGGTGGACATCGGCGTACAAAACAACGGAAAACCAACAGAATGACACGGCTAATAGGCGAGGACATATAACTAAACAAACACACACACCCTGCCAGAACTGCCAACTTAAGCTCAAACCAGAAAGTTAGGAAAAATTTTGACTTAAATAAAGATTTTTCTTAATTTTATAAAGTAAATGATTAAGTAAAGATTTTTCTTTACTTCGGTGAGTAATGTCTATGAAATCAAAATCAGATAAAGCATTTCCTTAAGAAATTATTTTACTTTCAGAAGTAAAGTATTATTTTTACTTAAGTCAGGACTATGAATACGGCCCTTAAATAGAACCGATAAAAGTATAAACGTTAAAAAGTAAGTTTAAAAAAAAGTAATCTTTTGGGACTCCTTGTAAAAATAAAAGCTTTGACAGGATATCACCCTTCAACCGGTTCCGCTCTTGAGTCAGCGTCAGTCCCGCTTTTTGTAGTCGTTTGGTATGAAATAGCTCCACCATTTACTCTTTATTGGGGTAATTACAATAATAAAACTGATTCAAATTCAAGCGACACACAAAACTAGTCAAAATTAAACAAGTAAATTGAACAATTCACAACAATTATTCACATTCACATAGCCGTGGTCCTTGATCCTTGATCTTGGTGGAGTGGTTCTTCACATTTTTTGTGCCTCGAGTGAAATTGTCCGGCATACTGTTAAAGACCGTGGAAGAAGAGCTTTTCCCTTCTTCCATGGTTAAAGACAAATCGTCGTCGTTATTGTTACTTCCTCCATGGATGAAGGAGATCTTCTTCCATGCTAATGCTAAAAAATGCTACCTCTTTCAAAATCCCGATCTATTCGAACCCCCGATTAATCGGTAACAATAATCGATTAATACATAAATATCGTTAGATAAAAATTTATTAAAATAAATCGATTAATTGGAAACAAATAA
The DNA here is from genome assembly GCA_954871275.1 of Leptopterna dolabrata. Lineage (NCBI taxonomy): Eukaryota > Metazoa > Arthropoda > Insecta > Hemiptera > Miridae > Leptopterna > Leptopterna dolabrata. Next base: position 3,341,511 of record OX940989.1, on the reverse strand, counting down.
TCGATTATTTGATTAATTAATAATCGATTTCCATCCCTACCATATTGCTGTCGAACCGGATTCTGTGACCGCGGCTTTGTTTTGATAGCGATTTCATCATTTTTCCCCCCAATAGTTTTTCATTAATTCCTCATACGATGGATGGTGCTGTGAAACATTGTACGTATGGAACGTGTAACAGTGACAGCAGGCCTGTAAAGGCCTGGATTCGAGCCGGGAACAAGGTTTTTTCAATTTCCGAGGCCTTGCTTTGAGTTTCGAAAGTGCGGTTTGTCGAAGTACAGAGACCGTCCAACTGCCAGTGCATCGGACTTACCTAAGAACTTCGTGAAAACCCACATCACGAACTTCAAAGAATGCTCTCTTTGTAACGCGTGAGTGAGGAAATGTAAGAGGGACGACTGCATCTGTTCCAAACACTTGCACAGATTGATTACGATATACCTGGTGTACCATAAAGTGTCATCCTCTTGGACATAATTTTGAAAGTTAGTTCTTTTATGTACGGGCCCTGTAGGTAATATACACAAGTACCTACTCACTTGCTAGTTGGACTTCGTTTGTCCGTCTCTCTAAACGTGCTTAGCCTGTAAACATGTTGTAAAGGCCACATTAAGGTTCTTTTGATTCGAAATTTTGAGAGTAAGTACCTAGGTATACTCCTCAGACCCGCTGAATGTGATGTACAGGTAGTTGCCGAACGTAGTGAGGCCCCTTCTTTGACTCAGCCTGCTTTTGTCTACGTGTATTCCGTTCAGCGAAGCAGGCCGCATTTTAGGGACTACTTTTTTGAAAGGTACTCTTGCCGCCATAGTACCGAATAAGAAATACTTATGCACGAGTGATAAAACAGAAACAAGAAGCACTTGAAAACGACACAACGTCCTATTCTTGTATGGCGTTTGTGGTTCGACGCTTAGGCCCAATTTCACCAAAAATTTGAAACGAGTTTAACCTGGAAGAGGTTGCAAATTAACGGAGTTTAGCGCTCACTGTCTTTCACCAGAGCTCTGTACGAGTTTAAACTCCCACCGAGGCGGCTCAAGTTTAAACGCCCGAAATCCGGCAAGTTAACGTCGCTAATCTCCGTTAGCCATGAGATCCCAATATGGTCGCCTAGCTTACAGCTGATTTTCGGTTTTGTTGTTATACGGTTGTGAAATGAATTAACGCGAGTAGGCATTGTATTTACTCTATGCTATGTATTCCACAATGATATTATAGGTACCTTATCTCGTGACTGGAGTCGTTGTAAATCAGAAATCACTTTGGCAATTTACAGTTTATTATTACAGCGGAACAATGGAAGCGGGAATCGACATCACCTGAGTGGTGGTTGTTGTTGTTTTGAGTTTATAGTCCCGGCGCGTCATATTGTCCAACTTTTGCTTGGAAATTTTAAACTAAACTCCGTCAGGCAAACTCCGTTATTTCAAACTGGGTTTAACCGACATTTGGGTTGGTGAAAGACGCCAACTGCCTTTACAGGTTTAAACCTTGACGTTAACTTTAACGGAGTTTAGCTAAACTCCGTTAAATAATTTTCTGGTGAAAGTGGGCCTTAGACAGGTGATATCACTGGCTTTATCAGTTGAACAGCTGATTGAATCAGATCGGCCATGGCCTTCTCTGATCGGACTGACGCATGCGTAATGAGGCCCGTGAAATGATCTATTCAATTTCCCGTGTACTAGTCTTTTTCAGACTCCTCCAGATGACAAGGTGGTGTTGTTTGAAGTACAGGCATTTCTATAAATAGTGCTTATTAATTTATGCAAACAAATTATTATTATTAATTTTTATTTATTTATTTTTTTTTCACAGAACATAGTGACGCTGGAGTGCGGGCACCTTGTTCCAACTCCCGACCCGGGAAGATCGCCGCCTGAGCCTGACGAGGAGTTCAGACGACCGCCTAGGCAAGCAAATATAGCACATTTATTTATATTATTACGAACAAATAAGATCAAAATCACTGTCAGATTTAAGCGAGGTTCCTATGGTGTCTGCTTTATTATTTTCTCCGTCTTGTGTCCGGAGCGAACTCGCCGGTTTTGGCTCGTGAACGTGCAAAGTTGAAGAGTTCAATGCAGACTTTCGAGTGGCGATTCGTGTTAGGTATTATAATAATGGGATCATGGGTTATGGCGGTTCAACGGTTTTCAACTAACCCCGAACTACTGGCGAAATTTGAGCCAATTCGGACCATTGGACGTGAGTTATGTGAGTTGGACATTTTTCACGTTGCGTTTTGTACACGCTCAGTCTGTACTTTTGATCCGAATGCGACAAAATTCTTATCGGATTAACTTGAACCAAACCCCGAACTACAATCAAATTTTGAGCCAATTTGGACCACTGAGTCGAGAGTTATATGGGTTCGACATTGTTCACATTTGTGTATGCGCAGTCTGTACTATTCATCCGAATGCGAGGAAATTCACATCAGATTAACTAAAACCTAACCCCGAACTACCTTAAAAATTTGAGCCAATTTGGACCCACTGAGTCGTGAGTTTTGTGGGTTGAATATTTTTCACATTTACGTATGCTCAGTCTGTGTTACTGATCCGAATGCGACGATATTCTTGCGGTACCAACAAGAGCCTAATCCCGAACTGCCTTCAAAATTTGAGTAAATTTGAACCAATGGTGGTGAGTTATGTGGGTTCGACATTTTTCACGTTTCCGCGTGAGCAGTCTGTACTATTCATCCGAATGCGAGGAAATTCACATCAGATTAACTAAAACCTAACCCCGAACTACCTTAAAAATTTGAGCCAATTTGGAACATTTAGTCGTGAGTTATGTGGGTTCGAAATTTATCACGTTTGCGGGAGCGCAGTCGGTACTATTCATCCGAATGCGAGGAAATGCATATTATATGGATTAACTAGAACCTAACCCCGACTAATCTTCAAAATTTGACCCAACTTGGACCAATTGTCGTGAGTTATGTGGGTTCAACATTTTCCACATTTGCGTATGCGCTGTCTGTGGTATTGATCCGAATGCGACGATATTCGTGTGGTATCAAAAGGAACCTAATGCCGAACTACCACAAACATTTGAGCCAATTTGGAACGTTTAGTCGTCAGTTAGGTGGGTTTGATATTTTTCACGTTTGCGCATGCCCATTCAGTAGTGTTGATCCGAATGCGACAAAATTCATATCGGACTTACTAGAACGTAACCCCGAACTACCATCAAAATTTTAGTCAATTTGAACAATTGGTCGTGAGTTATGTGGCTTCAACATTTTTCACATTTGTGTATGCGCAGTATGTACCATTTCGCCGAATGCAAACAAATTCATATGGTACCAACTAGAACCTAACCTTGAACCACCACCAAAATTTGAGCCAATTTGGATTATTGAGGTGAGTTATGTGGGTTCGCAAAATGCGAACACACAAGCAAACTCATACTCAACTACCTGGTGGAGCGGAAATCCCCCCCCCCCCCCCACCATGGATTTGTTTTCAGCGTGAAATCCACCCCTCCCCCCCCGCAGAAAATGAAAATTGTCTACAAAGTTAAAAAAACAAAACTATGGCCTCAAAAACAGTATATAGTTGAACACACCTTCATATTCGGTCTCCTCGTCCTAAAAAGCATGAAGTACATTCATGCGCGTAGTTGTAAAAGTACGTACTTGTACACTTATGTACAAGTGCGTACACTTGTGTACTTGTACGTAAAGTACTTGTATGTATACACAAGTACACTTGCACAAGTGCAGTGTACACGTGTACAAGTACAAGTACACGTACACTTGCTGTACACTTTAATGTGCATTTGTGTGTACTGTACACATGTACAGTGTACTGTACGCTTGTACAGTACACTTTTACAGCACTCTTGTACTGTACACTTTTACGGCGTACTGTATGCTGGTACAGTACACGTTTACAGTACCCTTGTAATGTACACTTTTACGGTACTCTTGTAATGTACACTTGTACTGTGTACGGTACACTTTTACAGTACTTTTGTACTGCGTACAGTACACATTTACAGTACTCTTGTACTGTGTACAGTACACTTTTACAGTACTCTTGTACTGTGTACAGTACACTTTTACAGTACACTTGTAATGTGTATTGTACACTTGTACTGTACACTGTACACTCGTACTGTACACTTGTACTGTGTACTGTACACCCGTACACTCGTACACTTGTACGCTGTGTACTTGTACACTCGTACACTCGTACACTTGTATGCTGTGTACTTGTACACTTGTACACTCGTACACTTGTACGCTGTGTACAAGCTGTAGGAGTTTAGTCGTTGATGTTCACATATTCGGGTTTCCAGAACTCCCTGTGGCAGGTTGAGCAGAAGAGGCCCCCTCGGGAAGCAGTTCGTACCGCCGCCAGAAGTCGTCGTTCAGAGAGTCGAGCTGGTTCAGAGATCGGTGCCCCAGCTGGCCACTGCCAGACCTCATCTGCGCCCGAGGAAGAAGAAGGAGACAGTGCCCGAGCCTGAGCCCCCGGACCCGAGGTGGGTCGGCTACCCTGCAGCAATGTTGGCCATCAGCTAACTGAGTTATTAGCGAGCTAAAATTTTAAATAAATAGCTCAATTAGTATGTAGCTATTTTATTTTAGCTGCAACTAAATTAGCTACTAGCTGTTATGGGACAGCTAAATTTTACAGCTAAATTAGCTGTTTGCTGTAATGTACAGCTAATAAATTTAGCTATTTAGCTATATAGCAGCCCGATCGGAATACACCTAGGGGTGTTATGGAAGGGAAATGAGTATTAAAAAAAGCTGCAAATTATTACGCAACGGTTTATTATTTACCTGTATAGATGCCCCTTTTGGGTAGATCACTGTTTTCAGTGGTCAATACTCACCCTCGTGCTCCCCCAGAAAACCCCTAAATCGAGTACTGGAGCCGTCCCGGGAATTCAATAATTCAGTTTAATAAAAAACCGCGGGATTCAATAATTCAATTATGAATTATTTGTAGTTATTATTGAAACAAAGAAAATAATAAACCGTTGTGTAATAACTCGTCGTGTGAGAAACCGTTGTGTAATAATTTATCTGTATAGATCTACGTGCATCACTCTTTTCTGTGGTCAATACCTAGCCTCTCCCCCCCCCCCCCCCCCCAGGAAAGCCCTAAATTGAGTACTGGAGCCGGACCGGGAGTTACATTTCATAAAAATGCGCGGAATTTAATAATTCGATTATTAATTATTTATTGTTATTCATGAAGCATAACTTTTGTTCAAGTTACGAAAGAATCTATCAACAAAATTTAAAAGATCGATCAGTTTTCAAATGAAATAATACCACAGAACGACCAACTCGTCTTCATACAGCCACAGGTGGTCCCTAGCGATGATATCCGGGTTGGATTTGTACCGTTTGATTCACGATCATGTTGACGAAGCTTTTCGGTGCAAACGAACGCCTGGTCGTACAATGCTGCAGGTTGTCTCAAAAAATTCTTTAGTTCAAGATCAATTCAAAAACGTAAAAAAAACCGTACTCTTCTATTAAAAGTTTTCGGTGTTCTGAAAATTGCGTACCCCATTTTTAACCCCTTAGAGATGACTGACAGTAACGCCGAGCTCTGCGGTCCAAGTGGACACCAACTGGGACCTACAAACCATATTTCATTAATATTCGTTCATGGTAACTAAGAAAAGTGCTAAAACGTCGTACGGCGGACGGACAGAATTTTTTTTTTATTCCATTTTCGGATTATACCTACATACCTTGAAACGAACCTAAACCATCAACTGTTGAGGGTTGATTGAAAATAATAAACCAAAACTGTATCGACGTATCGTAATTACGGGTGAATATTTATAATGTTGGTTCATGGTAAGGGACGTCACGAATAAGTGATGGCGACAAATATTAAATTCAAACAATTACGTTCTTACTTGAGAACATAATAATTATAAACTAATAGGACTACTTGGAAAAATTGAAGAAAACAAAAGAAACACGGTGAACTGCATTCGGGATAGGCAATCTGCAACGTCGTAAAGTTACGCTGGTTTCCTCCAAACAACCGGACATGTTGTCAGGGGCAACTGATTTCGTCGTATCCAAGCATTATTATAGATAGGTAGGTACATAATAATAACATAATAATATTTCACGTGATACGATGTGATGATGACAGTCACATTATGTATTATCTTTATTTGACAAACATTAAATCTGTGATGTTGAACCGATGAATTCTGGATGTCCTAGACCTTAGCTTATTTCATTGTACAGGTAGGTGCATTTTTTTTAAATCGATGTTTTATATATTTAAAAATGATTTTTAAACCCCCCCCCCCCCCCCGTAGCGTGCCGGGGGTTTTAAAAACAATTTTAAAATTTAAAAAATCTATTTAAAAAAAATAATGCACTTACCTGTATAATTAAATAACCTTGTATATGTATAACCTATTACTTTGTGCTAATCGAATTTTTTTTTTTTGCTTTTAAGAGAAAACGGGCGGATATTAGGCTCCAAAGTTCTCCCACTTATGGCGCTCCTCCTTCGGAAAGGTAGGTGTGATGAGTTTGTGATGTTATGTCGTACTATAACGGGTCTGTAGTGCACATTCCTGTACATAATTATAATATGCCACCTAAAATTAAATCAGATTAATAGAAACTGCGGATATCGATACTGAACGCAAAATGAAAGCCAAGAAATCATACAAAATAAATATTTCGATCTTACAGACAGACAGTCGTGTTGAATATCTTAATTTCTACCCGAAAGGGAGCATGTTGGATGTACTTGAAAAATTCGAAATTATTAACAGTGATAGGTCGGGTAAATTCCCTTAAGTTTTCCTAAGTTATTGCGTTCATTTCTGTAACAGCTTGGTTAAACCCCCACCTTTCCGCCCTACCTTCCTTTCACTTTCTGGCACTCACTTCCATAGCCAACCAGAATCGACCCCCTTCACTTGGCTCCATTCTCCATTCATCTTCACAACCAATCCCAATCGACCACCTTTCACTTTTGCGACTACTTATAACGACTCATAACGTTATAACGCCGCTACTTATGATGGATGTCGTTACTGAACGCAGAATGAGAGCCAAGAAATTGTACGAAATAGATATTTTGATCTTACAGAAAGACAATTTGTTGAATATCTTCATTTCTACCCGAAAGGGAGCATGTTGGATGTACTTGAAAAATTCGAAATTAAAGAGTGATAGGTTGGGTTAATCTTTGAATGATGTAATTCCCTTACGTTTTTCTCCATTATTGCATTCATTTCTGTAACAGATTCGTTAACCCCCCCCCCCCTCCATTCACCCTACCTTCCTTTCACTTTCTGGCACTCACTTCCATAGCCAACCAGAATCGACCCCCTTCACTTGGCTCCATTCTCCATTCATCTTCACGACCAATCCCAATCGACCACCTTTCACTTTTGCGACTACTTATAACGTTATAACGCCGCCACTTATAATGGATGTCGCTGCTGAACGCAAAATGAAAGCCAAGAAATCGTACGAAATAAATATTTCGATCTTACAGGCAGACAGTTTGTTGAATATCTTCATTTCTGCCTGAAAGGGAGCATGTTGGATGTACTTTAAAAATTCGAAATTAAAGAGTGATAGGTTGGGTTAATCTTTGAATGATGTAACTCCCTTAAGTTTTTCTCCATTATTGCATTCATTTCTGTAACAGCTTGGCCCCCCACCTTTCCACCCTACCTTCCTTTCACATTCTGGCACTCACTACCATAGCCAACAAGAATCGACCCCCTTCACTTGGCTCCATTCTCCATCCATCTTCACAACCAATCCCAATCGACCACCTTTCACTTTTGCGACTACTTATAACGACTCATAACGTTATAACGCCGCCACTTATAATGGATGTCGCTACTGAACGCAAAATGAAATCCGGTCCAGGGAAATGTCCAACTTTATCAGCCGCTACAGTGTTCATCCAAATCCACTGGTACCTGCAAGCCTCCAACTACCGCCGAATCGACGCCTATCCCGTCCACGCCACCTCCTTGACATGATAAACTCATAAGCTAGAGACATTTTATTAAGCTACCCTCCATTTACCAATGTCACCCCCATTAACCCAGGTTGACACCGTCCTGCAACCCGGAGCAATGTAAACCTAAGACTACCTATTGTACGTCTGCTAGTAAGATTGTACCATGCCAATGAGGAATATTGTAAAAACACAATGGTCTCAATAAATATTTTCAAAACATCAAAAAAAAAAAAAATGAAAGCCAAGAAATCGTATGAAATAAATATTTTGATCTTACAGACAGACAGTTGTGTTGAATATCTTCATTTCTACCCGAAAGGGAGCATGTTGGATGTACTTTAAAAATTCGAAATTAAAGAGTGATAGTTTGGGTTAATCTTTGAATGATGTAATTTCCTTACGTTTTTCTCCATTATTGCATTCATTTCTGTAACAGCTTGGTTACCCCCCCCCCCCACCGCCACTTCTCCACCCTACCTTTCTTTCACTTTCTGGCACTCACTTCCATAGCCAACCAGAATCGACCCCCCCCCCCCCCTTCCCTTCACTTGGCTCCCTTCTCCATCCATCTTCACAACCAATCCCAATCGACCACCTTTCACTTTTGCGACTACTTATAACGACTCATAACGTTATAAGCCGCTACTTATGATGGATGTCGCTGCTGAACGCAAAATGAAAGCCAAGAAATCATACGAAATAAATATTTCGATCTTACAGACAGACAGTTTGTTGAATATCTTCATTTCTGCCCGAAAGGGAGCATGTTGGATGTACTTGGAAAATTACAAAACTAGAAAGACAATTAAATGGTACTATCAATAATAAAAAATAATCGGTTTAAAAAATGCCGAGCCTAAGTCGTGTTTTTTGGGGCCCAAAATTGGTGGAAACCATCAAAAATGGCCATTTCAATAATTGCACATGAAAGAAAGAATAAATGAACAGCCAAAATTTCTGAACGTGTGTCCATTAGAATAATAAACCCATGTGACAAGGACTTTGCAGCGTTTTGTCATTGACATGCGTATGTAACTCCCTTTCAGCGATATGAACAGTATAAATTCTACTCCGAACTGTACTAATTCAACGCGGTTTTTTCGCACAGCCGACGAAGACGAGGACAGTGAAAACGAAGTCCAAGAAGAGACGAAACCTCCCGAGAGAGAAGAGAAAACTTGGAAGCGGAAACTGACGATTCAGTGCGTTCAGCTTCTGCCAGACGCTGAGGCGATGCCCGTCAGAGCAGGGTCATCCAGGCACCAGTCCCACCGATGAAAACGTCAAAGAGATCAATTTTAGATCAAGCTCCATCGAATTTTATACGTTTTTCACACATTTAGATTTTATATTGACATTTTTATGTCTTTACTTTGGCACACAAACTCGAAAAGCGTTAGGGTGACTGCGGGCAAGTGCGCCTCGATTTTTGCATAGTTCAACTTTGACGCTCGATCCTGACTTCTGCCTTCAATTTATCAACTTGTTCCTGCGTTTGCTGCATCCAGGAGTTGATTACGAGTCCAATGGTCATTGAATTTTCAGGTTTTTAGTGGATCTTTTAGCGAATTTTCAAAGAAAATGAAGCTATTGCAATGGCTTCGAAATTTAAATAATATAAATTTTTGGAAATTTTCTTCATAGAAATCCGTTTCAGACCATTCTAAAACGATTCCTGAAATTTAACACTTTTTTATATGTATATATATATATATATGTGTCACTCCAGACGATAACTCTCGATAGAATTGAGATAAACAGCTCAAATTTGCACAAAAAATCTATCTTGGCAATCGAAAGGCTAAGTTCGAAGATGGGCGAAATTGGCCTACTCTAAGGAGGGTTTTGGCGCATTTAAAGTGCGCAAAAATTACCCAAAAATCCCCAAAATGTTATTTTCCAACAAGTGACCCCTCATTTTAAAGGTTTTTGCACGCTGAACACGATGGTGGAATCGGATTTTAGATATCTTGATCCGTTCTCAAATTAGAGCATTTAAAGTGCGCAAAAATTACCCAAAAATCCCCAAAATGTTATTTTCTAACAAGTGACCCCTCATTTTAAAGGTTTTTGCACGCTGAACACGATGGTGAAATCGGATTTTAGATATCTAAATCCGTTCTTAAATTAGAGCATTTAAAGTGCGCAAAAATTACCCAAAACTAGGATAATCTTTAAACTCTTACCCCCCACCCCCTTAGAGTGGTCAGATTGAAAAATGTGAGAAGTATTAATTGAAGACGAGAGTTCGAAGCAAAACAAAACCATAGCCATTAATTCGAATATTTCTTTGAAAATTCGCTCATTAAGTCATGCTGCATGACTGGTTTTTTTGATAAAAACCCAGTTTTTCTGAAGCAAGTTCGTGGAGCGCACTTGCCCCACGAAGCGGGCAATTGCGCTCGTGCCTGTGGGCAAGTGCGCTCGTGGGTTCAGATTAATTAAATTATAAATTAAGATGCAGTTTATAGTTTTAAAAAGTCCATTTTAATAAAAGACGAACTGTAATCATAATACAGACGACTTTTCATATGCTGCTGTCTTCTTTTTCACGTACTTGCTCGGCATTTTTCGCGCTGAAAATAAAAGGGCCCATGCAACATGCAATTTTTGAGGAACATGCATCAGGATAGGATAGGTACAGGAATAAGGGATACCTAGATACCTACCGAAATTCTGACGATTTTAGACTGATCAGGTAAGGATGATCAAGCATCAATTCTAGGGATTTATCTTGAACCAAATTAATTAAAGATTCCTTGTTTTTGAAGGGTAATGGGTAAAATATTGACAGGATGACGTCTAAATCCAAGAAAAGTACACATAAAAACCACAGTCATGCAGCATGGCTATAAGAGCGAATTTTCGAAGTTTTCGGCATCTTCCTCCTCCGCCTAAAATTTTCTGAAAATTAATTTTCGGTCAATGTTTTCCCAACTTGATACCATACAAAATTAAAACAGGAGTAGTTTTACGCAAAGTAACATTTGGGGTGGAAGGGGGAGGGGGAAATCAAAAATGTTTTGAATACCAGAAGAGTAGGTATTGGGTACGTAGGTAACAAATTTTTTGTTCCATTTTTTGCCGAGTAACACCTCGGTTTGTAGATTTTCCAACGCTGAACACGATGGTGAAGTCAGAATTGCGATATCCCATTCCGTTATCAGATTAGAGCAGACGAACCAGGAAGAACATCTCAAGAAATAACCACGTTCCTTCATCTTCAAAGTGCTCCAGTTTGGGAACGGAATGAGATATCGCAATTCTGATTTCACCATCGTGTTCAGCGTACAAAAACCTTTAAAATGAGGTGTCACTTGTCAGACTTTTTCATTTTGGGAATTTATGGGTAATTTTCCCCCCCTAAAACTCCCCAAAACTCCCCCTTAGGGTGACCCGATTCTGCCCATCTTCGAACTTAGCCTGTCGATTGCCAAGACAGATTTTTCGTGCAAATTTGAACTTTTTATCTCAATTCTTTCGAGAGTTATCGTCTGGAATGACACATACATATATAAATATATATATAAATATATAAATATATAAATATATATATAAATATATATATATATATATATATATATACATATAATTTTTGGTGTCTTTCGGCAGGGAATTCAGGATGGTCTGAAACGGATTTTGGTATAAAAATCTTTCGGAAATTCGAGTTTTAAAAATTTTGGACCGAGAACAATAGCTTCTTTTTCTTCGAAAATTCGCTAATTGTATCGGAGATATCCAAAAATTTAGTAAAGAACTGCCTCGAGCCTCCGGAGTATCAAAACCACCCCACGCGCACTTGCCCGCATGGGCGAGAGCGCACTTGTCCGCATGGCCTCAAAACCGAGGGCAACTGCGCTCTTTCAATAAAAAGCGAAATTTTGGGTTTATTTGCGACAGTTTGAGTGTTTTTGACGCTCAAACATGTAAAGAATTGATTCTGGTAAAAGAAAAGTCAAGGGAATGAGAAAAGAGGCTCAAAATCACATCTTTTGTAACATACCTTGAATTGTGAACTCGAGTTTGACGGACACCTTTTTTTCAATGAGCTACAAAATTACCTTCCTTAGCTGCCAGGAAGCTCTAAATTTTATCAGATGTTCAGGAACACCTGATCTAATGAATATTAATCGGACAATAAAAATTGGAGTTGCCGTAGCGGAGAAATAAGAGAAGAGCGCACTTCCCCGCAGAGCGCACATGCCCGCAGTCACCCTACCAAAAAGCGACAGGAAAACGCGTTATGCGCCATTTTATTTCTGATGATTTTCGCTTACAACCGATTCGTTTCTACGGAACTTCATGTTTGCCATTTTTCATCGTACAAAAATCGTTCACCACTCGTTGGAATCGCGAGATTTTGTTGAATATTTTCTTGTTTAACCGCACCCCCGTAAATTATGATTCCGTAAATTATCCCTAAATTGTTGTATTTCCTTTCAAGTCCTGAATCAAGATTAAGAAGAGGTTCCTATGTTAATAGCGATTACCCGTTTTCTGTGTGTGAACAGGTTCCTTTGTAAATTGCGATTACGTAGTGTACGATCGTATTATTAAATAACTGAGTCTAATGGTTTGAAAACATTTTTTGTGTGAAAGAGCGCAAAATTAAGAAATCACATCAAACAGCGTTACAATTTCTTTTTCTGATGATGGAGAAAGAACAAGCGAGAATGATTCTTAGTTACCTGCCTACTGTCAAGAAAAGCTTGTGATACAACATGAAAATGTCTTACTGAAAATGTCTGTTTTGTGTACATTTACTCGGATTTTGGCGGTTTTCGGTTTTTTTTTTTTTTTTTTTTTTTTTTCCATAGATAGCAGTGAATCTTCCGAGGCTTCGTCACCTGACGATATCACGTACATGAACATACAGGAAGGTACAGAAAACTCCGGTGAAAAATGGCATATCTCTAAATTCTCTTGAAATCCTATGGCGTGTAGCATTTTCCTAAGCAAGAAAGGCGAACAGGTATCATGAGAGTTAACTAAAGTAAAGAAAGAAAGCTAGCTAAAGTTAACTTTGGCTGCTACAAGGTGGTTTTCTTTGAAACCAAAAACCTCCGTGCTAAGCAAGGACGTCGTCTGTCCCGAGCAATTTTTTAGTACTATTCAAGCAAATAAAAAAATGCTTCCAAACAAAATTTATACATTGAAATGCTAAAATTATTAAATTCGGATGGATTCATCGGCATCAAAAACTCAGGAAAACGATCTCATTTCTATTCAATCACGTGCGTAGCTGCGGAGGTTGGCATAGCAGAGCATGAGGCTGACTCTTCACATATCCTAATAATTGCATAAATCACTGTTTGTAAAGCTGTGCAAAAACCAATGAAATTCTTGCGAAAGAGGAGTCGATTAGTATGCCGGAAGGGAGTATCTCGTTTAAAGGAGTTAATAACATGAATTTTCAGGGGGGGAAAAACATGAATGAGTTGGAGGAGGAGCGGACTTTTCTGTGCCTCAAAAAATAGGGAAAATATTAGGAAAGAGGTGTGAAAGGTCAGAATGTAAAATATCTTCTAGTGAAAAATTTGAAAATGTGAAAATCATGTGAAAAAACTTGAGAATCAACAGCGAATTTTTTTCTCTCTCTCATTCTCTCCCGAGATGCGCCCTTCTTGCTTAGGGCGGCAGTGCAGGTCACTAATAACATAAACAGGCCATCATTCATGCAGATTATGAATAATATTTCTGTATTAAACTAATCCAATGCCCATGAATAAATGGGTATTGGAGGCACCCATAAATGGAATGAATGGTGAATAAAAGTTGATGTACGAATCTTATTGTCTTTCCAGTCCAATTTGAGATCGACGGTAGGAATTAGGTTTTGGTTTATTATTCAGTGAATAATACACCTATGTATTCGCTCAGCAGAAACATTTTTATAACACCCCCTCAAAATTTTGTTCTTTTACGTTTCAAGGTGCGTAGATTCCCAAAATAGGTGTATTATTCGCAGAATAATAAACCAAATTGCAATGTCCGTTCGCCATACGCCACATCATGCATATCTGCTCCATTTTCGGCCTAAAAAATTCGTTCATTCGCACACAGGCTCCATTTCGGCCCTAGTTGTGTACCGAAACTTTCCCATGTTTTTTTTTTTTTTTTTTTTTTTTTAGGACGAGGAAACCGAATATGAAGTCGATTTTGACCAAAGATTGGAAAATTGAGGTTCTCACGAAGTTTCAGCCTTCAATTTGCGTTAAATATTGGTCTAAAATCGTCGTTATTCCGCACACAGTTTGGGTCCGAATTTTGAAACACATTTGGTTCCTAGCTGTGCTCCGAAGCTCGGCCGCTCGATTGGAATACACCCAGGGGTGTTAGAGGGGGAAAATGGGCGTAACAATAGCGTTTTTCGAGGTTTTGGTGAACATGAGCTAGTGAGGTATCGTTTTCCACGTTTTTTGAGGGCGAGAAGACCGAATATGAAGTTGATTTTGACCAAAGGGTGAAGAATTGAGGTCGCAACGAAGATTCAGCTCCCAATATCAATTTTTTGCGGGTCAAAAACCTGGGAAATTGTCAGAAATCACCATAAATCGGTATAGCAACACTAGAAATAGTATCAACAGGCGAATCAAGACAATTAAATGGTACTATCAATGATCAAGATTTATTTGTTAAAAAAAAAAAAAAAAATAGGAGCCTAATTCGTGTTTTTGAGAAACAATTATTGAAAAGCCATAACATTTCTGTAGCGTTTTGTTTATTGAGAATGCCGTGTGCCTAATTTTCGAAAGGTTCATGGTGAGACTGTTTATGTTAAACCATTTCGCCACTTCATAATATACACTGATTTCTGCGGTAGAGTGCGCTAGCTCCCTGTGTTCTCATTTATCACAGTAGCTGTATCATCAGCAAAAGCTACAAATGTGCATCTCAGGTTCACAGAAAATTGGTCATTTATCTGATCTTGATCACAGGACTGTTCGTATGTCCATATTCACGTACGCACTTTTCTCGCAGTAGGTACCTACCCTTTGTTTCTCAGGAATCTGACCCTGGAGGCTTATTCACTAAGAGAGATAGTGAAAATAGGTTATTTATTTTGAAAATCTCCTGGAAGAGATAGTCTCCCAGGTTCGTCTGTTTCCACCCATAATATTTATAATATACATATTTTTAATGAGCAATCGACTTACCTTTAAGAGATGAAAAAAACACATCAAAATGACGGATATGGTAGCCGATGAGGACGATACACAATCACTAACAAACAAACGAGAAATTAATGAGAAAGACTCTCTTTTTCGAGAAAAGACACTTAATTAGGTGTCTCTCTGAAGAGACCGAAAATTCCAAGATGGCCAACTCTCTCTTTTTTAGAATTTGCTGAATAACCCTGTCATGGATACTATAAAAATCTCTTCTCCCAAAAGAGAGAGTCGGACCGAAAAGAGGAGGTCTCTTTGGCTTAGTGAACAGGCAATCCGCTCTGTATTCAGTTTACCTACCTCAATTAAACCCAAGCAAGGTAGGTCAGGAGTTGCATTGGATGGCATTCCTCAGGCCGTCCCGTTAGGTGTGTGAGCCTCCGCAACAACAAAAAAATATTTTCCACCCCGCGTGAGGGATCGAACCCGAAAAATTTTTTGTGGCCTCTCATCCCTCATCCGGACCGACCCCCGTACGTTGTTATTTTTAAATCAAAATAAGTCTTTTTTTTTTCATTTATTATTTCACGGAGTCTGATTAGCATTTAGTTATAGGGTGAAATGAGATTTTTTTTGTTTGTTTTCAACCGTTAATTTACATTTTTCTGTTGTTCTGTAGGCGCGATGTGGTTCAAAGTAGGAATTATAGTGGAGTCAGGATCTGAGTTTCGAGCCTTTGATTCATACATGTGACCGTCTGAGAATCTTGTAGTTCTGCGTTCCATTACTCATTTTATTGTGTCCAACAAATTTAAATTTAAATTTATGATCCAGGTGTTGACACTTTTTTTTAGTGTTATTCTACAAATTGATGGTGATTTCAGACGATTTCCCAGGTTTTTGACTCATAAAAAACGCTGCAAAGTCCTTGTCACATGGGTTTATTATCTGGGCATCTGGTAGAACCTCAATTTTCCACTCTGGTCAAAATCGACTTCATATTCGGTCTTCTCGTCCCCAAAAACATGGAAAAATATATCTCAGAAGCTCATGTTACCAACATGTTGCTAAAACGCAAAAACGCTGCAAAGTCCTTGTCACATGGGTTTATTATTCTATTGGACATACCTACAGAAATGCTGGCTGTTCATTTATTGTTACTTTCATGTAAAATAATTGAAATAGCTTGCTATTTCTGGTGGTTTTCACCAATTTTGGCCCCTAAAACTGGGATTAGGTACGCTCTTTTTTTTTCTTTTTTTTCAAATTGTCTTTGATCATTGGTAGGGCCATTTAATCGTCTTGATCCACGTGTTGAAACTTTTCGTAGTGCTGTTCTACAAATTGATGGTGGTTTCAGACGATTTCGCAGGTTTTTGACTCATAAAAAATCAAATTTGGGAGCTGAACATCTGGTACAACCTCAATTTTTCCATTCCTTGGTCAAAATCAACTTCATATTCTGTCTTCTCGTCCACAAAAACATGGAAAACGATACCTCAAAAGCTCATTTTACTAACATGTTACTAAAACACAAAAAGTACCTATTTTTATACACATTTTCACTCACAACACCCCTGGGTATATTCTGATCGGGCCGAAAAGTTTCGGGACACAACTAGGGCCCAAATGGAGCATTTGTGCGAAAGAACGACTTTTTTAGACCGAAAATGAAGCCGGTACACGAGATACGGCGGACGGACATTGCATTTTTTGAATCTACGCACCTTGAAACGGAAAAGAAAAAAGTTTGAGGGGGTGTTATAAAAATTTTTTGCTGAGCGAATACATAGGTGTATTATTCACAGAATAATAAACCAAAATGCAATGTCCGTCCACCGTCCGCCGTATCCCGTGTACCGGCTTCATTTTCGGTTTAAAAAATTCGTTCTTTCGCACACATGCTCCATTTGGGCCCTAGTTGTGTCCCGACACTTTTCAGCCGGATCGGAATATACCCAGGGGTGTTATGAGTGAAAATGTGCGTAAAAATAGGTACTTTTGGTTTATTATTCTGTGAGTAATACACCTATGTATTCGCTCAGAAAAAAATTTTTTATAACACCCCCTCAAAATTTTTCTTTTCCGTTTCAAGGTGCGTAGATTCCAAAAATGCAATGTCCGTCCGCCGTACGCCGTATCACGTGTACAGGCTTCATTTTCCGTCTAAAAAATTCGTTCTTTCGTACACATGCTCCATTTGGGCCCTAGTTGTGTCCCGAAACTTTTCAGCCCGATCGGAATATACCCAGGGGTGTTACTGGGTATATTCCGATCGGGCTGAAACGTTTCGGGACACACTAGGGCCCAAATGGAGCATGTGTACGAAAGAACGAATTTTTTAGACGGAAAATGAAGCCCGTACACGTGATACGGCGTACGGCGGACGGACATTGCATTTTTGGAATCTACGCACCTTGAAACGGAAAAGAAAAATTTTGAGGGGGTGTTATAAAAAAATTTTTCTGAGCGAATACATAGGTGTATTACTCACAGAATAATAAACCAAAAGTACCTATTTTTACGCACATTTTCACTCATAACACTCCTGGGTATATTCCGATCCGGCTGAAAAGTGTCGGGACACAACTAGGGCCCAAATGGAGCATGTGTGCGAAAGAACGACTTTTTTAAACCGAAAATGAAGCCGGTACACGGGATACGGCGGACGGTGGACGGACATTGCATTTTGGTTTATTATTCTGTGAATAATACACCTATGTATTCGCTCAGCAAAAAATTTTTATAACACCCCCTCAAACTTTTTTCTTTTCCGTTTCCCAATTCTTCATATATGTAATCTGAGTATACGGTCTTCTAAATACCCCTCTTGTTTTAATACGGCAAAAGTAATACCCCTGTTTAAAGGTGGCGATAAATTCGACCTAGGTAATTTCAGGCCTATTTCCATGCTGAGCGTTTTCGGGAAAATTCTGGAAAAATGGGTGAAAAAATGCTTGTCAACTTACATTGAATCAAACAATATCCTATCCCCTGATCAATTTGGCTTTCGTCCTGGTAGAAGCGTCGAGGACGCTTTGCTCTGGTTATCTGGTGATTTGTACCGTATTCGGGACTCGCGATCTAGGGCACTTGTGGCATTCCTAGATCTCTCAAAAGCCTTCGATGTAATTGACAGATCCCTACTGCTGGAGCGCATGGAAGCAATTGGGGTGACTGGGGGATCACTGAATTGGTTTAAGAGCTACCTTCAGGATCGCCGGCAGGTTGTAGCTATTGGTGACATTATGAGCAAGCCATTGCCTATAAATCAGGGTGTAATTCAGGGAAGTACTCTGGGACCACTTCTGTTTCTAATTTATATAAACAGGTTGGCCCACCTGAGCCAGGGTTGTAAGGTATACTTGTTTGCGGATGATGCGGCAATTGTGGTCGAGGGCTCTGTAATCTGTGACATGGTTCGTGAAATGGAGTCCTCGATTCAACTCATATGTAAGTGGTTAGAGTCATCCTCTCTCACTGTCAATCCCAATAAGTCCAAATTTATGCTGATACAGGGTCAGAGGGATGGGTCTTCGGATGACATTAGTCTTAGAGTTCATGACAGCCTCTGTGACTCTCCTTCCGGTTGTACATGCCCTCACATTGTTCGGGTATCTTCTTTCAAGTACTTAGGGGTTTTTATTGATGACAAGCTGAATTGGGATGATCAAGTACAGCATATTTATAACAAAGCCAAAAAATATACCTATGTATTCTATAACATTAGATCTTTCACGTCTCCCAAGACCCTTAAAATGATCTACCATGCTTTGGTCCAATCCTTATTACAATATGGCCTTGGCATTTGGGGTGGTTCGTCTAGAACAGTGTTTAATAAGCTTGTGGTCCTACAGAAAGCGATTTTAAAGATCATGTTTAAGAAGCCTCGAAGATTCCCATCAAATGAAATATATAAGATTGCTGAAGTGTTTTCTATGAAGCAGCTATATGTGAAATCTCTACTCCTCTTATACCATAGATGTCCCTCACTGTTGGAGCTTGATGTGCATAGACACCGCTTCCACACCAGGTTCCAATTGACGGGTCAGGTGGTGAATGTTAGACCTACGTTGGCCCTGATTACTAGAAGCGCAGGATATAGGATTGTCATGTTATATAACAATATTCCTAATTATTTACGGGATACATCTAAATCCAGGAATGTTTTTAAGAAACTTATTTTTGGATGGCTGATTTCACTGGGCGATGAAAATATTGAAAATTTGTTTAGTAGCCTCTATCAACTTTAATTGCATTCCAGTTTTTATAAACATTATGTTATCTAACATCAGATGTCTTAAATATGTGAATTGTTCTTTATAATATCGTAATATTTAATTATTCACGTTTATGTAATGTTCGGTAAAATTTTGAAGTGGACTCTATTTTTGTGAAGCCTTGTGAGCTTGATGACTGCTCTAACCCAGCGCCACGGGCAATGCCTATTGCTGGGTTAAATGTATTCTATGTTGTATATCACTCACATTTTGTATTTCTGTGAATAAATTTCTTCTCTCTCTCTCTCTCTCTCTTCAAGGTGCGTAGATTCAAAAAATGCAATGTCCGTCCGCCGTATCTCGTGTACCGGCTTCATTTTCGGTCTAAAAAAGTCGTTCTTTCGCACAAATGCTCCATTTGGGCCCTAGTTGTGTCCCGAAACTTTTCAGCCCGATCAGAATATACCCAGGGGTGTTGTGAGTGAAAATGTGCGTAAAATAGTTACTTTTTGCGTTTTAGTAACATGTTAGTAACATGAGCTTCTGAGATATATCATTTTCCATGTTTTCGGTTCGTAACTTATCCAGGCAATTAAAGAAATGTGTAGGTAAGGTAGGTAGGTATGTCTACGTGGCATGGGCTGTGCCACCAGAGGATCGATTCTCCTGATTCACACAGGTACTCCGAACGATGAGAACACCGTATAGGTCACTTATCAGTAGTTTTTGGAAATTCAAGATCGTGTTAATCACGAAGTTCAATCAAATAGGTAGAAACTGCCAAGCAGATACCTAAATTCGTGATTTCACTACTCTCCTGTTTATAGTTATAAGGAAATATGACTTACAATAAAGGGAAATAACAGAGTTGTACTTACCTTTAGTAGCGGATGATCCGGGAATGAAGGTGGTAGAACCCAAATCGCAGCACTAATAAACAAAAACACTGATCAATACGGGCCAACCTGCACTCACGTGAGGTATCGGAGTGTCCATATCACTTCTCGCGGTTATTCGGCGGATAATACTGGGGCAATTCCAGGAGAAAACACACCAAAATTTATAATCTAGTCCAGGAATTATTGTTTAAAGATCAATTTGGACGAAAAACTACCGCATACCAACCAGCAGCGGGCGATCGAGGGACTGACTTCAGAAAGTATCAGCAGAGTGGGCCTTGGTAGGTATATTTACTTAATATTTTCTCTTTTCATTTATCTGAATACTCATTGTATTTTTCGGTTCGGAACTGCTCAAAACAGTTGAAGAAATGTGTAGGTAAGGTAGGTAGGTATGTCTACGTGGCATGGAGTGTGCCACCAGAGGATCGATTCTCCTGATTCACACAGGTAATTGGAACGATGAGAACACTAAAAACTCTTATAGATGGTTTTTGGACATTCAAATCAAATAGGTCGAAACTTCCAAGTAGGTAGATAGGTACCTAAATTCATAATTACTATCCTCGACATGATAAATTATAAAGAAAATATTACTTAGAATAAACCTAAATAACATAATTTCACGGTACCTTTAGTATTGGACGGTCGGAGAATGAAGGTGGTGGAATCCAAATCGCAGCACTGAACACAATCATCATCGGCGCGGGCCGACAATGCACCCACGTTGGTTTTCGAATTGCCCATATCACTTCTCCCGATTAAATCGGCGGATACCGAAGCGATTCGAGGAGAAAACTCACAATAACACAGTAAAATTTAGTCCAGGAATTATTCTTCTATGATGAATTTGGAATAAAAACTACCACTTACCTACCATCCGTCGCGGTTGATCGGGCCAGACTGACTAATAGTGAGGGGCGGCAGGGTGGGGAAGGTGATGTGGCTGGGCGTGGTGGGGTAGGTAGGTATTCACCCGATTTTTATTGATTTATTTAATTTTTTACATTTACCTGAATTTTCATTGTGTTTTTATTTTGCTAACTGCTTCAAACAATCGAAGAAATAATATACAAGTTACTAATCAATGTGGCACTGGTTCTGCCAGGAGGGCATCAGTTCACAACATGATTTAGTTACTTGGAACGATTAAAACACCAACTATACAACTATTGGTGGTTTATGGAAATTCAAGATCGCATTAATGACCAATTCCAATGAAACAGATGGAAAATTCCAAGTATTAACCTAAATCTGGAGAGTTTAAGCTCTGGCGGGCAGACTCAGTGCCACGTAGATCGGTAACTTCAATCATTTCGTGGATTTTTTTGGAAAATGGTAAAAACAGGTAAAGACAATAAGTCGGGTAAAATGAAGGGAAAAATAATTAAAGTTACAAGTACCTGAGTGCCTACTTTCCCCTCCCCACCACCTTCCCCACCTTGCCGCCCCTCTCTATTAGTCAGTCCCTCGATCACCCGCGACGGATGGTAGGTTTGTGGTAGTTTTTCGTCAAAATTCATCTTTAAACAATAATTCATGGACTAGATTATTGTGTTTTTGTGTTTTTTCTCGAATCGCCTCGGAATGATCCGCCGATTGACCGCGAAGTGGTATGGGCAATCCGATGAATAACGTTTGTGCACTGATTGGCCCGCGTTGATCAGTGGTTGTGTATGCGGTTTGTGCTACGAACTGGATTCTACCTTCATTCTCGGGTTGTACACACTACTAAAGGTAACGTGCGACTTTGTTATTTTGATTTATTGTAATTAATATTTTTTTAAATAACTGCAAAGTCGAGGGTAATCATCATTAAACATATAGGTAGGTAATTATGAACCATATTAGGTAGTAAAACTACTTATAGCAACGCAGGGGTAGGTGCATTTTTTTAAAACTAAATAGCTATTAATTTATTATCTTGTTGCAAACTGATGAGATACGCACTTTCTCCTAGGTGTAAGCCATAGCAAATGGTAGGATGTGGTGGTGAAACTGGAGAATCCAAGTCAGGAGATCCGACTTTGGTGGCACAAGCAGTTCCAAACTGTACATTTTCATGATATTTGGAAAAGGTACGAAGATGAACAGGAAAATACTATGGCAGGTCAAATGAAACGGAAAATTTCGTTCCTGCCTTCCAACTCAATCAATGGTTGTTTGTTGTGATTTGGTTTTGTACCACCTTCATTCAAGATTCTACCACTGCTAAAGCTCCGTACTATGTTATGCGGTTTTATTGTTATATTTTCGATTATTTTTATTGTAATATGTGTCGAGTTGACGCCTTCTTATGCTCATCGCTTAGTGGCCAGTTACGGTGTTTTTTCCCTCCACCGCGCCCTAATTGTCGGACTGGAGTCAAATTTCGTACATATGCCCTTTCTAGAACCCAAGCCCAAGTCCTATCCGCCCCCGAAACTCAAACCCTTTCTGAACCCATGAAGAGAGAAATTCGGCATATTCCCATACCTGTGTACTTGTGAATTATTTTAGCAACATTTAACTCGTGATTTAGGTAGGTACCTAGTAACGAGTACGGGGTTAGGTACTAACCTACGGAGGGTCTGCGATCTACATAATATGTATAGAATAGTACATATATTATGTGAAGGGTTATCTATACAGAGAGCTGTGATCTGTAACAGATGGGTATTCTGTACAAAATAATAAACCGTTGTGCAGGGATTTGCAGCGTTTTTGTGTTTTAGTAACATGTTAGTAAAATGAGCTTTTGAGGTATCGTTATCCATGTTTTTGGGGACGAGAAGACCGAATATGAAGTCGATTTTGACCACAGAGTGGAAAATTGAGTTCTACCAAATGTTCAGCTCCCAAAATTGATTTTTTATGGGTGAAAAACCTGGGAAATCGTCTGAAATCACCATCAGTTTGTATAATAACAATGGAAAAAGTGTCAACACGTGGATCAAGACGATTAAATGGTACTATCAATAATCAGAGATAATTTATTAAAAAAAAAAAAAAAAAAGGAGCGTACCTACCTAATTCGCGTTTTGAGTGCCAAAATTGGTGGAAACCACCAGAAATAGCTATTTCAATTATTTTATATGAAGGAAACAGTAAATAAACAGCCAACATCTCTGTAGGTATGTCCAATGGAATAATAAACCCATGTGACAAGGACTTCGCAGCGTTTTGGAATCTACGCACCTTGAAACGGAAAAGAAAATATTTTGAGGGGGTGTTATAAAAATTTTTTGCTGAGCGATTACATAGGTGTATTATTCACAGAATAATAAACCAAAAGTGATTCGAACTATGTCGGTAGGTAAGTGAAGTTTCTGACATATCTATTTAGTGAATGACCCCCCCCCCCCACCATAAACGCTCGGCAGTAAAAACTTTTATGACTCATAAAACTATCGCTTACTACGAGTGTTTCATTTTCCGCTCGAAAGGTAAGTGGAAGTTTTTTTCTCCCCACGTTTTTACGTCTTCCTTCCTACCGCCTTCTTCTTGGTGACTATCGACTTGGGGCTGTCCGTTTCCCGCTCATCTGATTTACAACGCTTTTCACGGAAGTCCAATTCGCGTGGTTGCGGTGGCAGATGTGGAAAAACAGCTCGCATTCGCGGGACTGTTCCACGAGGCCGAAAGGTGAATTTTTGAGGGGATTTCTAGAGGGCGAACTGGAGCCGAATGCAGAACGAACCCGAACACTGCCGAACTACTCGTAGTTATCAATGTCCCGTCAGATAAGGACAGGCTGGTCAGGCCCTGGACAGGCCCTGTCGGTTCGCAAAAACCCTGCAAAGTCCTTGTCACGTGGGTTCTATTGGACATACCTACAGAAATGCTGGCATTTCATTTATTGTTTATTTCATGCGCAATAATATTGAAACAGCTATTTTTGGTGGTTTCCTCCAATTTTGGCCCCCAAAAACACGAATTAGGCTCGGCTTTTGGTTTATTATTCTGTGAATAATACACCTATGTATTCGCTCAGCAAAAAATTTTTATAACACCCCCTCAAACTTTTTTCTTTTCCGTTTCAAGGTGCGTAGATTCCAAAAATGCAATGTCCGTCCGCCGTACGCCGTATCACGTGTACAGGCTTCATTTTCGGTCTAAAAAAGTCGTTCTTTCGCACACATGCTCCATTTGGGCCCTAGTTGTGTCCCGAAACTTTTCGGCCCGATCGGAATATACCCAGGGGTGTTATGAGTGAAAATGTGTGTAAAAATAGGTACTTTTTGCGTTATAGCAACATGTTGGTAAAATGAGCTTCTGAGATATCGTTTTCCATGTTTTTGGGGACTGGAAGACCGAATATGAAGTCGATTTAGACCAAAGAGTGGAAAATTGAGTTCTACCAAATGTTGAGCTCCCAAAATTGATTTTTTATGAGTGAAAAACCTGGGAAATCGTCTGAAATCACCATCAGTTTGTATAATAACACTGGAAAAAGTGTCAACACGTGGATCAAGACGAGTAAATGGCACTACCAATGATCAAAGATAGTTAAAAAAAAAAAAAAAAAAAAGGAGCGTACTTCATTTGTGTTTTAGGGGCCAAAATTAATGGAAACCATCAGAAATACCTATTTCGATTATTACGCATGAAAGAATCAAACAGCCAGCATTTCTGTAGGTATGTCCAACAGAATTTAATAAACCCATGTGACAAGGACTTTGCAGCGCTTTTTTAAACAAATAATTGTTGATCATTGATAGCACTATTTAATTGTCTTGATTCACCCGCTAATACTACCTACTTCTAGTGTTATACAAATTCATGATGATTTCAAACAATTTCCCAGGTTTCTGACTCATAAAAAAAGAATTTCAATTTCATATTCGGTCTTCTCGCCCTAAAAAACACGGAAAACTATATATCACAAGCTCGTGCTCACTAAAACCTCAAAAAACCTCGAAACCCCCTATATTTACACCCATTTTGGTTTATTCTGTGAATAGCACACCTATGTATTCGCTCAGCAAAAAATTTTTATAACACCCCCTCAAACTTTTTTCTTTTCCGTTTCAGGGCGCGTGGATTCCAAAAATGCAATGTCCGTCCGCCGAAAAACCTGGGAAATCGTCTGAAATCACCATTAGTTTGAATAATAACCCTGGAAAAACTGTGAACACGTGGATCAAGACGATTAAATGGCACTACCACTGATCAAAGATAGTTAAAAAAAAAAAGAGCGTACCTACCTAATTTGTGTTTCACGGGCCAAAATTAATGGAAATCATCAGAAATAGCTATTTCAATTATTTCACCTGAAAGAAACAAAAATGAACAGCCAACATTTCTGTACGTATATCTAATAGAATAATAAACCCATGTGACAAGGACTTTGCAGCGTTTTCTCCCATGACAACCCTTGGTGTATTCCGATCGGGCTGCCGAGCTTTGGAGCACAACTAGGGCACAAATGTGTTCCCAAATGGGGACCCAAACTGTGTGCGGAAGAACGACGATTTTAGACCCAAATTTAACGTAAATTTAAGGCTGAAACTTCGTGAGAACCTCAATTTTCCACTCTTTGGTCAAAATCGACTTCATATTCAGTCTTCTCTTCCTAAAAAAAAAACAAGAAAAACAATGCCTCAACAAAACCTCATGTTACTAAAACACAAAAAATACCTATTTTATATCCATTTTTCACTCATAACACCCCTGGGTACCGGGCTGCAAAGTTTCGGGACACAACTAGGGCCCAAATGGAGCATATGTGCGAAAGAACGAATTTTTAGACTGAGAATGAAGCCTGTACACGTGATACGGCGGACGGATTTTTGGAATCTACGCACCTTGAAACGTAAAAGAAAAAGTTTCGAAGGGGTGTTATAAAAAATTTTTGCTGAGCGAATACATAGGTGTGTTATTCACAGAATAATAAACCAAAAGAAGGGTAGAAAAAAATAGGTACCTACTATCTGTGATTTTTAAACATGTTCCAAATGAGGGAGAGTGAGTGAGAAAAGTTACTATGCTACCTACAACATCAGTTTTATGAAACTATAATATTCAAAATGTACCTATTTCATGATAGTTTTCAATTATTAAAATTGGCTTTTCCCAATGTTTTAGTTACCTATTACCTATACCATGACCATGTTTTACTTGATATGTGGGTCCCTGCCTGTCGTGGTACCCCTCAGCCGAGACATCACTCACGTACTTGTATAGATTTGGCCAATTATATGGAGAAAGACGAGCTGTGCGACGCCTCGGGAAAAGGACCAGAAGGATATTTCCCTCCATTGAACTGCCAACGGCCCTCAACGGTCGTAACGGCTGTTGGCAGACCAGGGACGAGGTGGAGGCACCTTTATATACCACCCGGCTCCCCCAGCTCTTCATTCGACCGACCGCTGTCATACTTATGACTTCTCTCTCACCCTACTCTCTCTCTCTGTCTGCTACCCTTTCGCTTCCCTTTCGCATCTGCTGTGGTGGTGCCCGCGGGATACTCCCTCCTCTGACACCTGCTGTGGTGATAACCTCGGGGCGCTGCCACCCCTCTCATTATGCGTCTCCTGTGGTTCATCAATCGCTCGCTGTGGTGATAACCGCGGGGTTCTAGCCGTCTCCTCCTTGGCATCTGCTGTGGTGATAGCCGTGGGACGCCTCTTCTTCTAACGCCTGCTTGGACGCCTCTTCTTCTAACATCATCCAAAACACACCCTCAATGCCCGCTGACCACACTACCTATTGCTTTAAATTTACATTTTTGCATTCACTTAGTTGAAGGATATTTTCATTAAATGAATAGGTAGGTACCTACTTTTATTGCTGTGTCTGTGAGGATGGATCAGCTGGATTTTTGTTATGTTACTTCGTTTGGTTTATTATTTTCACTAATTAACCTTTGGAACCTACCATGAAAAAAAATTTAACCCCCCCACCATGTCCCCCCAAAAATTTCATGGTTTACTTTTCAAGGGACGCAGAATACGAATATCTAATACAAAAATATTTTCATCCATCCGTACACCACCCCGCCGTCCACCGTCCGCCGTACGCCGTCTGCGGCTTTTTCCTTAGTTCCATTGAACCAAAATTCACGAAATTTAGAACATGGGTCCCGTTTGGGCTCTAGCTGGTCCTCGAGGCTCGGCGTTACTGTCACTCAACTCTAAGGGGTGAAAAATAGGGGTTGAAATATCCAGAGTATCCGTATCTCGGAAAATTTTATTTTGAGGTGTGGGTTTTTTCGCATTTTTAAATAGTTTGATTTTTTTCTGAATTTTTGAGACCATCCGGACCATTCTACGATGTTGCCATAAAATTTGCTGTAGAATTTTCCGTAAAGAGCAGGGTGTATGCTGGTATCAAGCTGAGTTGAGAGCGCACATCACTGATCCCTGGGCCAGGTTGGCGCTGTAGCGCAGTGGTCTAAGTGACGGACTGGAACGCCGAAGTTCCCGAGATCGAAACCCAACCGGGACAATATTTTTCACTCCACATCAACGATTTCCCTTCAGAACTTAATCTGTGTTTCTTTTTACCGTTTTTGCTTACTGTTTGCCATCTACAGAATTATTTAGCGACATTTAGTAACACGTGATTTAGGTAGGCACCTAGTAACGAGTAGGGGGTTGGGGTAGTAAGCTACGGAGGGTTTGAGTTCTACATATATAGAAGAGTTTATCTATACAGAGAGCTGTGATCTGTAACAGACACAGAGCTGTGATCTGTCCCACAAGGGTGTTCTATACAAAATAATAAACCGTTGTGTAGGGATTTCAGCGTTTTTGTTTTCGAAAATTGCAGATCTTCTTTTACTTTCACCACAATTTTGGCGACCCCCCCTCTACTCATCCCACTGAACCCTCCTTATTCTGTCACCTACGCATCTTGATTCAGTCAGGCCGATCGAAATTCGCTTGCACGGTCATGCTGCATGACTGGAACTTCACTTCGATACCCATCCTTAGTATTTTGTTCCTGAGAGCCGAATTCTTTGGTTCACCGACGCGAATGAGCGTTTTGGGTAGGATGCGGGGCGGTGGTGGGGTACGAAACGAGCAGAAGAAATGAAAATAAAACTACATAACGAAGAAACGGCGAGAACTGGAAGGCGAGGAGGGGAGTTCGGAGCCTCCAAAGCAATAAACTTTACTGCTTTTCAAGGGAAAAGAAGAGAAGTTAAAGGTTGCTCACCTTGGAAAGCCCGTAGTATTGTAAATTCGGAGTGTCACGCTTTTGTTGAAGAAAAACTGCTGTAAAATATTTTACGGTCCACCCCTCCACTTACGCCCTGCACCCATCGCCCTTCGCCCTTACTGTAAAGGGCCGCTGTGTGCGAGTGACTCCGAGGCCTACCTTTTAGGAGGTCACTAAGGAAACTACACGGGCCTACTACTTACACCGGGGATTAATAAGGACTTGGTGTGACCATCAGGTTGCATAGGCGGAACGGGGGGGGGGGGGGGGGGGTACTAAGGGAAAGTGGTCTACCGATCCTTTATCATAAAATACACCTTAAGGGAATTGCATATTTTTGGAGCCAACTCCCCGAGCTCCAGGTCGATATGATAAGTAAAATGAAAGACTAGGTGAAGGATGGGGATCTCGAGGTTCGGTCAGATCGTTTTATGCCGACGTTTCGACGTATTTGTACGTCATCTTCAGGACTACAAGAAAGAACCGAAGAAGAACCTGTTTCGGTTCTTTCTTGTAGCTCTGAAGATGGTGTTACAAATACGTCGAAACGTCGGCCTAAAACTATCTGATCTTATTTCTCGACCGAACCTCGAGATTCCCATCCTTCACCTAGTCTGAACATCAACGGTCAGAAACCCAAATCTCTTGTTAAAATGAAAGATTTGGTTGCACCATGTGACAGACGAGGTGAGTGACGGTGGGCCCTCGAGAGTCCCCCTCCTAGACTAGCGGTATTGTCACAAGTTAAGAAGGAGATATCGATTAGGCTTCCACCAAACGACCCCATCTTCACCGGACAAACAAACGACTCGAGAACTGCCACCGTCACAGTGGCAGGACTTCTGGGTAGTAGGACATCTGAACAACTTGAAGATGACTAACCTCCATCGTAATGGTACTACCTCAATAATATTTACTGGTGGAGAAAAAAGCTCCTACGCACGAGTTAGGGCTTTCCTGGGTGGAGCACGATGGTAGTAGGTATTGACCACCTCAAACAGTGATCTACGCAGAAGGGGCATCTGTATGGGTAAATTATTACACAACGGTTTCTTACACAGCGTTTTGGTTTATTATTCTGTGAATAATACACCTACCTATGTATTCGCTCAGCAAACAATTTTTATAACACCCCCTCAAACTTTTTTCTTTTCCGTTTCAAGGTGCGGTAGATTCCAAAAACGCTGCAAAGTCCTTGTCACATGGGGTTTATTATTCTATTGGAGTTCTAGAGATTTTTGTTGGCTGTTAAATGTATTGTTTCTTTCATGTGAATGATTGAAATAGCTATTTCTGATGATTTCCACCAATTTTGGCCCCCAAAACATGAAATAGGTACGCTTTTTTTTCTTTTTTTTTTAAGATCATCTTTGATCATTGGTAGTGGCATTTAATGGTCTTGATTCACCTGTTTACACTTTTTCCAATGTTATTGTACACATTGATGGTGATTTCAGACAGTTTTCCAGGTTTTTGACTCATAAAAAACCAATTTTGGAGCTGAACCTTTGGTAAAACCTCAATTTCCGCGTCTTGGTCAAAATCGACTTCATATTCGGTATTCTCGTCCCCAAAAACATGGAAAACGATATCTCAGAAGCTCATTTTTACCAACATGTTGCTGTAACGCAAAAAGTACCTATTTTTACACACATTTTCACTCATAACACCCCCTGGGTATATTCCGATCGGGCTGAAAAGTTTCGGGGACACAACTAGGGCCCAAATGGAGCATGTGTGCGAAAGAACGACTTTTTTAGACCGAAAATGAAGCCTGTACACGTGATACGGCGTACGGCGGACGGCGGACGGCGGACGGACATTGCATTTTTGGAATCTACGCACCTTGAAACGGAAAAGAAAAAATTTTGAGGGGGTGTTATAAAAATTTTTTTCTGAGCGAATACATAGGTGTTTTATTCACAGAATAATAAACCAAAATGCAATGTCCGTACGCCGTATCACGTGTACAGGCTTCATTTTCGGTCTAAAAAAGTCGTTATTTCGCACACATGCTCCATTTGGGCCCTAGTTGTGTCCCGAAACTTTCAGCCCCGATCGGAATATACCCCAGGGGTGATATGAGTCAAAATGTGTGTAAAAATAGGTACTTTTTGCGTTTTAGCAACACGTTAGTAAAATGAGCTTTTGAGGTATCGTTTTCCATGGTTTTGGGGACGAGAATACCGAATATGAAGTCAATTTTGATCAAAGACGCGGAAATTGAGGTTTTACCATAGGTTCAGCTCCCAAAATTGGTTTTTTATGAGTCTACCTGTAAAACTGTCTGAAATCACCATCAATGTGTATACTAACATTAGAAAAAGTTTAAACAGGTGAATCAAGACCATTAATTGGCACTACCAGTGATCAAGATGATCTGGAAAAAAGCGTACCTATTTCATGTTTTGGGGGCCAAAATTGGTGGAATTCATCAGAAATAGCTATTTCAATCATTCCACATGAAAGAACAATAAATTTAACAGCCAACAAGAATCTCTAGAACTCCAATAGAATAATACATGTGACAAGGACTTTGCAGCGTTTTATTATTTACTTTATGCTTCATGAATAACTACAAAAATTAATTATTCGATTTAGAGCTTTCCAGGGTAGGTATTGACCACAGAAAACAGTGGTCTACGCAGAAGGGGCATCTAATACAGGTAAATAATAAACCGTTGTGTAATAATTTGTAGCGTTTTTAAATTGATCTCAAACTAAAGCATTTTTTTAACACCAAAAAGCTTCGTCAACATGATCGTGAATGAAATGGTATGAATCCGGCCCAGATAATTATATTGTAGGGATCACCTGATTATAACCCACGGATGGCTAATAATTAATGAATGAATCATTGCATCCTGCGCATTTTCATGAAAATTCAGTGGCCCAGAGCTCCAGTACTCGATTTAGAGCTTTCCTGGAGGGAGCTCGGGGGTATTGACCACAGTCAACAGTGATCTACGCAGAAGGGGCGTCTGTACAGGTAAATAATAAACCGTTGTGTAATAATTTGCAGCACTAGTTCAGCAATCGCAAGCTGAGGGCTTCAAGATCGAGCATCTATCGGGTCGCATACTCAGGGAGCTCGGGGGTATTGACCACAGTCAACAGTGATCTACGCAGAAGGGGCGTCTGTACAGGTAAATAATAAACCGTTGTGTAATAATTTGCAGCACTAGTTCAGCAATCGCAAAGCTGAGGGCTTTCAAGATCGAGCATCTATCGGGTCGCATACTCAGGCTGCTATTTATTTATTTATTTCTTTATTTCACGGCGAGCCCAATTACATAACAACATTCAAGAGGAGTGAAAAATTAAATAATACAATAAAGAACTTGAAAAAAAAAACCTAAAATATTTCATGAATAACTGATAGGGGAGGAATATAACAAAGTCTTTAAGGAAGAGAGCCGGCCAGCTATCACAGCTAAAAGATCGGGGAAATAGCAGCAAAATTCATTTGGGTGAAATCACATATTGGAATTAAGGGTAATGAAACAACGGACGTTTTGGCGAAAAATGGT
>OX940989.1:3248618-3309405 GCA_954871275.1 Leptopterna dolabrata | reverse complement strand
AAACGACCCCATCTTCACCGGACAAACAAACGACTCGAGAACTGCCACCGTCACAGTGGCAGGACTTCTGGGTAGTAGGACATCTGAACAACTTGAAGATGACTAACCTCCATCGTAATGGTACTACCTCAATAATATTTACTGGTGGAGAAAAAAGCTCCTACGCACGAGTTAGGGCTTTCCTGGGTGGAGCACGATGGTAGTAGGTATTGACCACCTCAAACAGTGATCTACGCAGAAGGGGCATCTGTATGGGTAAATTATTACACAACGGTTTCTTACACAGCGTTTTGGTTTATCATTCTGTGAATAATACACCTACCTATGTATTCGCTCAGCAAAAAATTTTTATAACACCCCCTCAAACTTTTTTCTTTTCCGTTTCAAGGTGCGTAGATTCCAAAAACGCTGCAAAGTCCTTGTCACATGGGTTTATTATTCTATTGGAGTTCTAGAGATTTTTGTTGGCTGTTAAATGTATTGTTTCTTTCATGTGGAATGATTGAAATAGCTATTTCTGATGATTTCCACCAATTTTGGCCCCCAAAACATGAAATAGGTACGCTTTTTTTTCTTTTTTTTTAAGATCATCTTTGATCATTGGTAGTGGCATTTAATGGTCTTGATTCACCTGTTTACACTTTTTCCAATGTTATTGTACACATTGATGGTGATTTCAGACAGTTTTCCAGGTTTTTGACTCATAAAAAACCAATTTTGGGAGCTGAACCTTTGGTAAAACCTCAATTTCCGCGTCTTTGGTCAAAATCGACTTCATATTCGGTATTCTCGTCCCCAAAAACATGGAAAACGATATCTCAGAAGCTCATTTTACCAACATGTTGCTGTAACGCAAAAAGTACCTATTTTTACACACATTTTCACTCATAACACCCCTGGGTATATTCCGATCGGGCTGAAAAGTTTCGGGACACAACTAGGGCCCAAATGGAGCATGTGTGCGAAAGAACGACTTTTTTAGACCGAAAATGAAGCCTGTACACGTGATACGGCGTACGGCGGACGGCGGACGGCGGACGGACATTGCATTTTTGGAATCTACGCACCTTGAAACGGAAAAGAAAAAATTTTGAGGGGGTGTTATGAAAATTTTTTTCTGAGCGAATACATAGGTGTTTTATTCACAGAATAATAAACCAAAATGCAATGTCCGTACGCCGTATCACGTGTACAGGCTTCATTTTCGGTCTAAAAAAGTCGTTATTTCGCACACATGCTCCATTTGGGCCCTAGTTGTGTCCCGAAACTTTTCAGCCCGATCGGAATATACCCAGGGGTGATATGAGTCAAAATGTGTGTAAAAATAGGTACTTTTTGCGTTTTAGCAACACGTTAGTAAAATGAGCTTTTGAGGTATCGTTTTCCATGGTTTTGGGGACGAGAATACCGAATATGAAGTCAATTTTGATCAAAGACGCGGAAATTGAGGTTTTACCATAGGTTCAGCTCCCAAAATTGGTTTTTTATGAGTCTACCTGTAAAACTGTCTGAAATCACCATCAATGTGTATACTAACATTAGAAAAAGTTTAAACAGGTGAATCAAGACCATTAATTGGCACTACCAGTGATCAAAGATGATCTGGAAAAAAGCGTACCTATTTCATGTTTTGGGGGCCAAAATTGGTGGAATTCATCAGAAATAGCTATTTCAATCATTCCACATGAAAGAACAATAAATTTAACAGCCAACAAGAATCTCTAGAACTCCAATAGAATAATACATGTGACAAGGACTTTGCAGCGTTTTATTATTTACTTTATGCTTCATGAATAACTACAAAAAATTAATTATTCGATTTAGAGCTTTCCAGGGTAGGTATTGACCACAGAAAACAGTGGTCTACGCAGAAGGGGCATCTAATACAGGTAAATAATAAACCGTTGTGTAATAATTTGTAGCGTTTTTAAATTGATCTCAAACTAAAGCATTTTTTTAACACCAAAAAGCTTCGTCAACATGATCGTGAATGAAATGGTATGAATCCGGCCCAGATAATTATATTGTAGGGATCACCTGATTATAACCACGGATGGCTAATAATTAATGAATGAATCATTGCATCCTGCGCATTTTCATGAAAATTCAGTGCCCAGAGCTCCAGTACTCGATTTAGAGCTTTCCTGGAGGGAGCTCGGGGGTATTGACCACAGTCAACAGTGATCTACGCAGAAGGGGCGTCTGTACAGGTAAATAATAAACCGTTGTGTAATAATTTGCAGCACTAGTTCAGCAATCGCAAAGCTGAGGGCTTCAAGATCGAGCATCTATCGGGTCGCATACTCAGGCTGCTATTTATTTATTTATTTATTTATTTCACGGGCGAGCCCAATTACATAACAACATTCAAGAGGAGTGAAAAATTAAATAATACAATAAAGAACTTGAAAAAAAAACCTAAAATACCTATTTCATGAATAACTGATAGGGGAGGAATATAACAAAGTCTAACGAAGAGAGCCGGCCAGCTATCACAGCTAAAAGATCGGGAAATAGCAGCAAAATTCATTTGGGTGAAATCACATATTGGAATTAAGGGTAATGAAACAACGGACGTTTTGGCGAAAAATGGTGTTTTGTTTGGTGAGAGCAGCGCAGAATCTCTGCCCCACACTCATCTCAAACTACGATTCTCAGCCCAACTCCTCGAACGCTGGCAACAATACCATGATGCATACCCATCTGCAAGCAGACACAGAAATGTATTCCCATCGGTCCCAAGATCGCCGTGGTACCTGAAAATGGACGGAAAAGGGAAGAGTTTCTACTCTACGCTGTCCAGGTTGAGAAGCCGCCATGGAATATTATGCAAGGCCTACCTCTGCAAAATAGGTCAAGTTAGTGAAAGTGCGTGTGGGTTTTGTGGCGATATAGAGGATTTGGAATATATCATTTTTTCAATACATTACCGGCAGGCTACGTATGTTCAGCAGCCTCGCTGGTCTTGTTGCAAATCCATTTAATTTAGACGTTTTATTCGCTGAAGGAAGTGAAGAAGTTTATTCCATTATTTTCAGATTTTGCAGTGACATTCATCGCAAAATTTAAGTTCACTAGCTACCTTTTATGAAGTTTATAATCTTGTTTTTCTAAACTATATTGTAATAATACTTGTATAATACTGTGTGTTGTATATGGTAAAACACTGGCTGTAAGGTTTCATGCTGATGCCAAAAAAAAAAAATATTTACAAAAAATAATAATAATTTGCAGCGTTTTTCTCCTGCATCCTTCGTATTATGATGCCAACCGGATAAGCGCTTTATCGGCATAATTTTAATCAGTTAGTATTTATACTAATTCACTAAAATTATGCCGATTTAAACCCCCACTCCATCCCTTCAGAATCGTGAACTAGCGGAATCCTGACAGGCGAGATCACTTCTAATTTCTCACGGGCGATATTGGTTCCCCCACCCCTCCACTTCACCATGAACAGTTTTGAAAACGTCAAGACCAAGTTTGAGGGCTTTGGATTTCATTCTTTTTTCCATACCCCCCCCCCCCCCCCCCCCCTCGTCACACATCGATCCGATGGAGATTTCTCGGCCTTTTCCCTCTCAAGGCGGGAAGGCTTCCCCTTTTAACTTTTCTCCGAAGAGAAATTATGGCCGGGCCATTCATCACGACAGGAAAACTCGACTTTAGGCCGCAATCCTGACCCCGCCTGAATGTGGTGAAGACTTTGGTGGGCAATTCACACACACAAAAAATAAATATATATATACATATACAGGGTTTTTTTTTTTTTTTTTTTTTTTTTTTTAAACAACATGCTCCACATGAGCAGTCGTGAATTTCGACTGCTTGGACATTCCAATTGAACTTTATTTATGATTTTATTAATTTCTTACTTTGTGGCGAAATCACTCATTTAGTTTATTTGTTCTTCTTTTCATTAATGGTATGATATTTAGTTTTATTATTTTAATTTATTGTGTACCACATAACATGTAGTACATATACAGGGTGTCCCAGTTCCTTCTGGAGAAACTCAGGGAATCGATTCAGCTTTTCATTTGGAACAAACAATGCTCAGTAGACATTTTTCGAAAAGTTCTTCGTTTTAAAGATATCCGACAATTTGTGTTTTTCCAACTTTTCACTACCTTACCACATAAAAACGCTAATAAATTCGAAAATACTGAGACTAAAACGAATCCAATTACACCGTTTGGAAGAACGTTAAATTTCCTGTAAGATTCTTCTGTTTTCGATGGTCAGAGTTACTTAAAATGTTGGCTTCAGAAAGTAAAAATCTTTTTCGCAATTTTAAATTTTGACATTTTCAATGTTCCAACTGATATTGGCCAACATTTTAAGTAAGTCTGACCGAAATTATGGCCGGGCCATTCATCACTACCGGAAAACTCGACTTTAGGCCGCAATCCTGAAGATATCCGACAATTTGTGTTTTTCCAACTTTTCATTACCTTACCACATAAAAACGCTAACAAATTCGAAAATACTGAGACTACAACAAATCCAGTTACACCGTTTGAAAGAACGTTAAATTTCCTGTAAGATGTTTTCAATGGTCAGAGTTACTTAAAATGTTGGCAAATATCAGTTGGAACATTGAAAATTTAAAAATTTAAAATTGTGAAAAAGATTTTTACTTTCTACTGAGGTTACAAAAAATACCTACAATTTGTAAAATTTCTGAAAAACGTCTTCATCTAATAGGCGTTACAAGTGCTGCAGTTATATTATCCATACAGCATATCTCGGTAAGTACACTTGGTTTGAAAAATAAAGCGGCATAACAACTACCTGTTCACGAAACACATTAAATTGGACTGGTGGAAGAGAAGTGTTCTGTTGCAGTTTGATAAAATGGTTAACCGAGGTTCATAATTTATTATTAAGAAATACTTGTGCATGAAAAATCACGTTCTAGTGACACCTCCCTGTCCATTCTCGTTGAATTTGGAACTAATCATTCGACTAATCATTCGTTGTTGTTTGAGCTTCGATATGTCCCCTTCATATTCCAGCATTATCCAACCAGTCAAGAAAGCGTTAGTTTTATTTTACGAGGTCTAACTAACCCCCCCCCCCCCCCCTATTCGCCTCTGCTCATGTTTTCAAACGTTCAATTATCATTATTTATCTCTACTACAACGTTATTTTTAAATCTAAGTAGGTATATCAATGTAAAGCCTATTAGATGAAGTTTTTGTGAAATTTGACAAGTTGTAGGTATTTTTTTGTAACCTCAGTTGAACGTACAATATTTTTCACAATTTTAAATTTTGAAATGTTCCAACTGATATTGACCAACATTATAAGTAACTCTGACCATTGAAAACAGAAGAATCTTACAGGAAATTTAACGTTCTTTCAAACGGTGTAATTGGATTTGTTGTAGTCTCAATATTTTCGAATTTATTACCGTTTTTAAGTGGTAAGGTAGTGAAAAGTTGAAAAAACACAAAT
This sequence comes from Leptopterna dolabrata, assembly GCA_954871275.1. Taxonomy (NCBI): domain Eukaryota; kingdom Metazoa; phylum Arthropoda; class Insecta; order Hemiptera; family Miridae; genus Leptopterna; species Leptopterna dolabrata. Next base: position 3,303,945 of record OX940989.1, on the reverse strand, counting down.
TGTGTCGGATATCTTTAAAACGAAGAACTTTTCGAAAAATGTCTACTGAGCATTTTTTGTTCCAAATGAAGAGTGGAATCGATTCCCTGAGTTTCTCCAGAAGGAACTGGGACACCCTGTATCATGTACGTCATTCAGTGAAGACATAATTATATGGTTTAGAATGATCCATCCGGCCTTGGTACTACGGGTCGAATTAGTTGCCCTTGTTCATAATAGGTAGGTAGTCTTTTCTAGGATATTTCCTAGAATAGTTCGGAAGCAAGGATTATTATTATTATTTTTGTTTATTATTTTCAATAATGAACCTTTGGAATTGAGCATGAAAAAAAATTCCAACCTCCCCTAAAAATTTGATGGTTTACGTTTCAAGGTATGTAGAATCCGAAAATGCAATAAAAATATTTGTCGCCGTACGCAGTACTGGCCACTTTTCTTAGTTACCATGAAACAAAATTGATGAAATTCGGGTTATAGGTTCCGTTCGGGGTCTAGTTGGTCCTCGAAGCTCGACGTTACTGTGAGTCATCTCTAAGGGGTTCAAAATAGGGGTTGAAATTTTCAGAACGCCGTAGCTCGAAAACTTTCAATAGAAGGGTATGGTTTTTGACATTTTATGTCTTTACTTTGCTACATAAACTCGAAAATGAAACGCGGGACATGCAACGGAGACATGCAACGGAAACAACGTCACGAAAATATTGACCATGTCTTTGCCCTGGCACATAGCACAAAAAACTGTCACGAAATTGCGTAACGAAATTGTGTTACAGTGCCTTTATAATGATTTCCGCTTACAACTACCCCGTTGTTAGGTTTGTTCATTTTCTACACTTTTTAACCCACAAAAATCGTTCACCACTCGTTGGAAAGCTCTCGATTCAACGAACATTTTCATGTTCTCCATAACATATTGACTATACGAATAGCGGAGCTATGGGCATAACTGTTCTCATATTTTGTTTACAAACTAATGATCGTGAGTGTAGAAGATAATTAATCCGGAATCGTCTATTTTATTGAAATTAGGTACCTACCTCTTAATATTAATAATGTCAAAAGCAATAGGTAAAGACATGAAAATGTCCCAATGCGTTGCAGACTCGTATGCAAGCGTTTTTTTTCTTGATTACGTTATCGCACCAAGCACATGCAGTAGTATATATGTAGAAACCTGGAAATGGAAATCTAGGGTCATTGTTCTATGACTGTGGTAAACTCGATCCTCATGGAACCCGGTCGCCATGGACGCTCCTTCCTTGGTTCCTTGGTATTCACTAATTCACATTTCACTTTCACTCGTTCAATTACTCCTTGAATTCAAATACAGCCTTCAATACGAGTTTCAATTTCATTTAAACTTTTTTACATGGTTTCCACCAATTGTGACCCCCTAAAACATGACCTCGCCTCCTCTTTTGGTTTATTATTTTCAATAATGAACCATTGGAATCGAGCATGAAAAAAAAAATTCTTACCCCCCTCAAAATTTGATGGTTTACGTTTCAAGGTATGTAGAATCCAAAACTGCAATAAAAATATTTCTGTCTGTCCGCCGTACGCCGTACGCCGTACGCCGTACGGGCCACTTTTCTTAGTTACCATGAAAAAAAATTGATGAAATTCGGGTTATAGGTTCCGTTCGGCGTCTAGTTGGTCCTCGAAGCTCGACGTTACTGTGAGTCATCTCTAAGGGGTTCAAAATAGGGGTTGAAATTTTCAAAACGCCTATACCATTTTTTTTACGTGAATATTTTTACGGTTTTAAATAGTTCTTGAACTTGCGAGTTTTTTAAGACCATCCGGAGCATCGTACGTCCAGCCGTTCGTTCACAGTAAGGCCCCAAAGTTTGCACCGACAGGCATTTTCGACTCCAGTGTGAATGAAATTGTATACAATTCAAACCAAATTTCGTAACCAGAGACGCGCCCACAATAGGAATTTGTGAATACGGCCAATCATTGGTAGGGATCACCTGATTATATTGGCGGAGTATGAAGTCGAGTTGGTTGTTCTGTGATATTATTTCGCTTGAAAAATGATGGCTCTTTTGGAGTTTGTTGGTAGGTAGTGAAACTTGAACAAACGTTGAAGTATTATTGATGGGTAAATTATTACTACGGTAAATCATTACTCAACGGTAAATTATTACACAACGGTTCATTATGCCATCTACGTAGAAGGGGCTGGAGTTTGTTGGTAGGTACTTTTGCAACTTTTTTCACTCCTCATCAACAATTTCTTTTCAGAACTTCATTATGTGTGTTTCTTTTTGTTAGGTACTGTTTGTCATCGGCAGAATTATTTTAGCAACATTTAACTCGTGATTTAGATAGGTACCTAGTAACGAGTACGGGGTTAGGTACTAACCTACGGAGGGTCTGCGATCTACATAATTATGTATATAATAGAATAGTACATATCATATTATATAGAAGGGTTATCTATACACAGAGCTGTGATCTGTAACAGGAGGGTGTTCTATACAAAATAATAAACCGTTGTGCAGGGATTTGCAGCGTTTTTTCATCTTTGAACATTGGTAGTGCCATTTAATTGTCTTGATTCACCTGCTAATACTTCTTCTAGTGTTATTATACAAATTTATGGTGATTTCAGACAATTTCCCAGGTTTTTGACTCATAAAAAATGAATTTCGGGAGCTTAACTTTGTTACAACCTCAATTAATTCTTCACTTTGGTCAAAAATCAACCTAATATTCGGTGTCCTCGTCCTAGAAAAACATGGAAAACGATACATACCTCACAAGCTCATGTTATACTAAAACACCAAAAAACCTTATTGCTTCCGAGTCTGCGAAGCAGCGGAAGCCTTGTGTTCACTTTCGTGAGCCAAAAAATTTTTGTCTTCAGAAATCAAAATTTCCACTTGCATTTTGCGTTTCAAAGCCTACTGAACAAATTTGGTTCCGTGTCTGTCGGTCTGTGAGTCTGTGAGTCTGTCCGCATTTCCTTGTTACAGCCATAACTTCCACGATTTTGAATTGATTCAGCTCAAATTTTGAGGGATGGTGCGGATAAGGCCCCTTGAGGTCCCATACAAATTTCAACATGATTGATCCAGCGGTACGCCCTGCGCATGCGCTAACGTTAAATTCAACAAACACGCATAACTTTCACAATTTTGATTCAATTTCGCTCAAATTTTCAAGGGTTGTTTGGACAAGGCCTAGTAAGTTCCAGTATGAATTTCAGCATGATCGGACCCTCGGTGCGCTCTGCGCATGCGCTGGCGTGAAATAGATTGAATTTCCTTGTTACAGCCGTAGTAACCAAAGATTTCACCCAATTTCAATGTAATTCTCAGGGATTAAGCGGGTAGGGCCCATTGAGGTCCCATATAAATTTCAACATGATAGAGCCAGCGGTTCGCCCTGCGCATGCGCTCTGTCTGTCTGTCTGTCTGTCTTCCCACGGCCTAACGGCTCGACGGATATCGACCAAATTTGGCACGAATATCCAGTAGGCTCCCAAGTTGTGCAACGTCGCATTTTTAATTCCCTGACCATAGCGGAACTATGGTCGACCATGGTCAACTCCTGAATGGCTTGACGGATATCGACCAAATTTGGCACGAGTATCCAGTACGCTCCCAAGTTGTGCAACGTCGCATTTTTAATTCCCTGACCATAGCGGAACTATGGTCGACCATGGTCAACTTCGTTAATTGAAATGGTAACCCCTATTTTTTATCGCGTATTCGTAATCTACGTGAAATTCTATCTACGATCGACCCTTCGGACTACCCCCGCGGTCGACCTTAGCGCATCCATGGGCCCCTCCATGGTCGAATCCCGAATTGCTCAACGGATATCGACCAAATTTGGCACCAATATCCGGTAGCCTCCCAAGTTGAACGTAGGCGCATTTTGGTTTATTATTTTCAATAATGAACCATTGGAATCGAGCATGAAAAAAAAAATTCTTACCCCCCCTCAAAATTTGATGGTTTACGTTTCAAGGTATGTAGAATCCAAAACTGCAATAAAAATATTTCTGTCTGTCCGCCGTACGCCGTACGCCGTACACCGTACGCCGTACGCCGTACGGGCCACTTTTCTTAGTTACCATGAAAAAAAATTGATGAAATTCGGGTTATAGGTTCCGTTCGGCGTCTAGTTGGTCCTCGAAGCTCGACGTTACTGTGAGTCATCTCTAAGGGGTTCAAAATAGGGGTTGAAATTTTCAAAACGCCTATACCATTTTTTTACGTAAATATTTTTACGGTTTTAAATAGTTCTTGAACATGCGAGTTTTTTAAGACCATCCGGAGCATCGTACGTCCAGCCGTTCGTTCACAGTAAGGCCCCGAAGTTTGCACCGACAGGCATTTTCGACTCCAGTGTGAATGAAATTGTATACAATTCAAACCAAATCTCGTAACCAGAGACGCGCCCACAATAGGAATTTGTGAATACGGCCAATCATTGGTAGGGATCACCTGATTATATTGGCGGAGTATGAAGTCGAGTTGGTTGTTCTGTGATATTATTTAATTTGAAAAATGATGGCTCTTTTGGAGTTTGTTGGTAGGTAGTGAAACTTGAACAAACGTTGAAGTATTATTGATGGGTAAATTATTACTACGGTAAATCATTACTCAACGGTAAATTATTACACAACGGTTCATTATACCATCTACGTAGAAGGGGGTGGAGTTTGTTGGTAGGTACTTTTGCAACTTTTTTCACTCCTCATCAACAATTTCTTTTCAGAACTTCATTATGTGTGTTTCTTTTTGTTAGGTACTGTTTGTCATCGGCAGAATTATTTTAGCAACATTTAACTCGTGATTTAGGTAGGTACCTTGTAACGAGTACGGGGTTAGGTACTAACCTACGGAGGGTCTGCGATCTACATAATATGTATATATAATAGAATAGTACATATCATATTATATAGAAGGGTTATCTATACACAGAGCTGTGATCTGTAACAGGAGGGTGTTCTATACAAAATAATAAACCGTTGTGCAGGGATTTGCAGCGTTTTTTCATCTTTGAACATTGGTAGTGCCATTTAATTGTCTTGATTCACCTGCTAATACTTCTTCTAGTGTTATTATACAAATTTATGGTGATTTCAGACAATTTCCCAGGTTTTTGACTCATAAAAAATGAATTTCGGGAGCTTAACTTTGTTACAACCTCAATTAATTCTTCACTTTGGTCAAAAATCAACCTAATATTCGGTCTTCTCGCCCTAGAAAACATGGAAAACGATACATCACAAGCTCGCGTTCACTAAAACCTCAAAACAAACCTCGAAACCCCCTACTTTTACACCCATTTTTCTCCCATAACGCCCCTGGGTGTATTCCGATTGGGCTGCCGAGATTTTGAGCACAATTAGAATCCATATGTGTTCCCAAATGGAGACCCAAACTGTGTGCGGAAAATCGACCATTGTACATATAAGGCTGAAACTTCGTTAGAACCTCAATTTTCTACTTATTAGTCAAAATTGACTTCATATTCGGTCTTCTCGTCCTCAAAAACATGGAAAACGATAGGTACCTCAAAAGCTCATGTAACTAAAACACAAAAAGTAGGTACCTATTTTTATATGCATTTTCACTCATAACACCTCTGGGTATTTCCGTAGCTTCTTCTTCTTGATTTCTACACTATTCATTTGGTAATCAGTGTAAGAATCCTAGTGCCAAATTGGGATCTTACACCAGATTTTCCTATTATTATGTACTCATTTTTAAAATCCTAAAATTGTACGTCATCTTGATTTTTACACTTCATTGGTAATCAGCAGAGCTCTTCAAATGCCATTTTGCCATGGCGCCATCCTAAAATGCCACTTTTTGGCTGTTTTGACGTAAAATGCCATTTTTTGCCAATTTGCGGGGAAAATGCTACTTTTTTTGCCGTTTCTGATGATTTTCGCTTACAACCGATTCGTTGCTACGGAACTTTATCTTCGCCAGTTATCATCGTACAAAAATCGTTCACCACTCGTTGGATAGCTCTCGATTTACCTAACCATACTACGTTAACCACTGCGGACTGCGTGGCCAACAAGCTGCGGTATGAGCGTGATTGTTTAAATGAATGTTTACGTACATAATACAGTGGAGTCCAGCTAATCCGAACTAATTGGGACTGAAGGCTGTTCGGACTAGGTACCATTCGTTGGAAATCTTGACCAAAACAATTAAGTACGAAGTACTTGGTGTGGGTGCAGGAGGGGGCGCTAAGACATAAAATGTCCCTCGTGGTTGCGTACTTGTACGGAAGCTGTACCCACCGTTTGTGTTTTGCTTGACCGTGTGTCTGTGGGTGGGGTGTTGTTGAGATTTTTTTTGAGAAAATCACTTCTGGCAACCCCCTAAAAGGGGTCATTTGACTAGAAAATGAGATTCGCAAAGTTTTAGGTCGATCGGATAACGTTAACCCGGGCCGCATCGAGGTTGAAGATCAGAAAAACTCACTTTGTTTCATAAAAATACTCATTTTTTCCTCATAACATAGTAACTATTACTATTATTATTAATATTATAATTACAGTTGCTTTAACAGCTTGCGCGGGAGTACTTTCCTGGTACACCGAACGCAAAACGCACAGTTCAAATCTGAAGGAACAACGGACGTTGCGGATAATAAGGCGGACTTCTGCATATCCTGGACATCTTCCTTCAACGACGGGGCCTCGAAGGGACTCCAGGATTCGGCCGTTCGCGGAAAATGTGATGGGCAGGATTTCGAACTTTTTCACGGGCCACAGCTGACATTTCTACCCTTCGCTCACGGTATTTTCGTTCTATTGGTATATTATTTTCAATAATGAACCATTGGAATCGAGCATGAAAAAAAAAAAAAAAAAAAAAAAAAATCTAACCCCCCCCCCGTCGAATTTTGATGGTTTACCTACATTTCAAGGTATGTAGAATCCGAAACTGCAATAAAAATATTTCTGTCTGTCCGCCTTACGCCGTACTGGTCATTTTTACGTTTTTAAATCGAAAAGGCGTCAACATGATCGTGAATCCAACGGTATAAATCCGGCCCAGATATCATCACTAGGGACCACCTGATTATAATCAAGGATGGCTGTATGAAGTCGAGTTGGTTTTTCTGTGATATTACTTCATTTGAATAACGATGGATCTTTTGGATATTGTTGATAGGTACTTTTGCAACTTGAACAACCGTGAAGTAATATTAATGGGCAATTTATTACACAAGGGTAAATTGTTACACAACGGTTCATTATACCATCTACGTAGCCCTTCTACGTAGATTTGCATCTATACAGGTAAATTATTACACAAAGGTTTATTATTTGCCGTATAATTCATGAATAACTGCAAATAATTAATGATTGAATAAATTATTGAATCCCACGCATTTGTTGGAAACTTTTATTAAGGAGCCGGCTCCAGTACTCAATTTAGGGCTTTCCTGGGAGGAGCTCGAGGGTATTTTCAACAGAAAACAGTGATCTACGCAGAAGGGTCATCGGTACGGGTAAATAATAAACCTTTGTGTAATAATTTGCAGCGTTTTTTTTTCTGTGTTTGTTCGTTAACATCTGACCTATCAACATATTGTCGAATTTCAGTCTCCTTCTGCGTTTTAAGCGCGGCAGATGCGTTTGAAAAAAAAAAAAACCGCTGTTTTTCGTACTGACTCCCTTTAATGGTTTATCATTATGTTCATGTATAGATAACCCTTCGATAAAGACTACCGGGGAGCTTGCCAAATGGGCCGGTGATATCCTCGAACCTGCCAACTGTGCCGCAAGCTTTCTTATTATTATTTTCTTATTATTATTATCAAACATGCCGATCTGGCCTACCCGATTCCCTCATTCTCCATCTCTTTGGTCATGTTGCTCTCCCGTCTCTCACCATTCTCATCTCTTTCGTGAGCGATTTACGTTAACAAGGGAACTGCTGAGGATTGTATCTATTTATTCTTATCCTCCGCTTCTCTAATCTAATTTTATATTAGAAAGAAAAAGACAGTTTTGTACGTAGGTAGCAAAACTCACGAATGAGAACTTTTATTCTTGTGACCATGTGATGATACCAACGATTATAATATTATAGGAACATAGCCGCAGTACTGGTGAATCTTTAACTTGCTTTCCTAATAGGAACACAGCGAGGCGGTCTTGTTTCCCAAAAATTTTTGGACCAAAATTTTCCCAAGATCTTGGGAAAATCGACACGTCGACTTTTCTTACACCAGCATCACCTCCATAAAATTTATTAGTCATATTATTACCGTTTAATGCCACATAAGTTGATTTGGATAATTTATTATTATTAATTTATTCATGTATGTACTGCAGCTTGTTCCTTTACTAATATTTATGTATTATCTTGTACTTGGGTTCGCCCGCGTAATTTGTAAGTAAATAAATAAATAAGTTCAGGTTGTTCGACAGCTGAATCGATAGCAAAAGCGTTAAATAAAAGCTCCAAAAGATTAAATCCGTTAATCTTCAGTGGAATAAAATAGGAGGCAGAAAGATACCACTGGGTCCACTGACGCAGTTTGGAAAATAGGCCGAATTCTGCCTGTGTACTATGCTCAATAATAGCTATTTTTCGCAACATTGATGGCTAACCCAACCCACTGATGCAAAATGCAGTGTCCGTACGCAGTACGCCGTATCATGCATAACTACTTCATTTTCGATCTAAAAAAGTCGTTCTTTCGCACACATGCTCCATTTAGGCCCTAGTTGTGTCCTGAAACTTTGCAGCCCGAACGGAATATACCCAGGAGTGTTATGGGTGAGAAATGGGTGTAAAAATACACTGCCAAGGTGATGGCACAGGAGCTTCCTCGTCACAATCAGAGTGACCCATTATAAAATAGAACAGACTCGGAAGCAAAATAACATAACATTACATCACATTACATTACATTACATAACATTACATAACGTTAAATATACATATTACATAACATTGCATTACATAACATAACATTACATAACATTACATGAAATATACATATTATACATAACATGACTTCCATAATACATTACGTCCATTATACATAACTAGCCTGACCGCTCGCTTCGCTCGCTATCCGAGATTCGCTGTACGCAGTATCGTGGAACCAACAAACGACGGAAAAATCCCATAGCCTACCGGGTATTTGTGCCCAATTTTATCAAAATCCGTCAAGCCATTCAGGAGTTGACCATGGTCGACCATATTTCCGCTATGGTCAGGGAATTAAAAACGCTGCAAATCCCTGCACAACGGTTTATTATTTTGTATAGAATACCCTCCTGTTACAGATCACAGCTCTATGTATAGATAACCCTTCTATATAATATGATATGTACTATTCTATTATATATACATATTATGTAGATCGCAGACCCTCCGTAGGTTAGTACCTAACCCCGTACTCGTTACAAGGTACCTACCTAAATCACGAGTTAAATGTTGCTAAAATAATTCTGCCGATGACAAACAGTACCTAACAAAAAGAAACACACATAATGAAGTTCTGAAAAGAAATTGTTGATGAGGAGTGAAAAAAGTTGCAAAAGTACCTACCAACAAACTCCACCCCCTTCTACGTAGATGGTATAATGAACCGTTGTGTAATAATTTACCGTTGAGTAATGATTTACCGTAGTAATAATTTACCCATCAATAATACTTCAACGTTTGTTCAAGTTTCACTACCTACCAACAAACTCCAAAAGAGCCATCATTTTTCAAATTAAATAATATCACAGAACAACCAACTCGACTTCATACTCCGCCAATATAATCAGGTGATCCCTACCAATGATTGGCCGTATTCACAAATTCCTATTGTGGGCGCGTCTCTGGTTACGAGATTTGGTTTGAATTGTATACAATTTCATTCACACTGGAGTCGAAAATGCCTGTCGGTGCAAACTTCGGGGCCTTACTGTGAACGAACGGCTGGACGTACGATGCTCCGGATGGTCTTAAAAAACTCGCATGTTCAAGAACTATTTAAAACCGTAAAAATATTTACGTAAAAAAATGGTATAGGCGTTTTGAAAATTTCAACCCCTATTTTGAACCCCTTAGAGATGACTCACAGTAACGTCGAGCTTCGAGGACCAACTAGACGCCGAACGGAACCTATAACCCGAATTTCATCAATTTTTTTTCATGGTAACTAAGAAAAGTGGCCCGTACGGCGTACGGCGTACGGTGTACGGCGTACGGCGTACGGCGGACAGACAGAAATATTTTTATTGCAGTTTTGGATTCTACATACCTTGAAACGTAAACCATCAAACTTTGAGGGGGGGTAAGAATTTTTTTTTTCATGCTCGATTCCAATGGTTCATTATTGAAAATAATAAACCAAAATGCGCCTACGTTCAACTTGGGAGGCTACCGGATATTGGTGCCAAATTTGGTCGATATCCGTTGAGCAATTCGGGATTCGACCATGGAGGGGCCCATGGATGCGCTAAGGTCGACCGCGGGGGTAGTCCGAAGGGTCGATCGTAGATAGAATTTCACGTAGATTACGAATACGCGATAAAAAATAGGGGTTACCATTTCAATTAACGAAGTTGACCATGGTCGACCATAGTTCCGCTATGGTCAGGGAATTAAAAATGCGACGTTGCACAACTTGGGAGCGTACTGGATACTCGTGCCAAATTTGGTCGATATCCGTCAAGCCATTCAGGAGTTGACCATGGTCGACCATAGTTCCGCTATGGTCAGGGAATTAAAAATGCGACGTTGCACAACTTGGGAGCCTACTGGATATTCGTGCCAAATTTGGTCGATATCCGTCGAGCCGTTAGGCCGTGGGAAGACAGACAGACAGACAGACAGAGCGCATGCGCAGGGCGAACCGCTGGCTCTATCATGTTGAAATTTATATGGGACCTCAATGGGCCCTACCCGCTTAATCCCTGAGAATTACATTGAAATTGGGTGAAATCTTTGGTTACTACGGCTGTAACAAGGAAATTCAATCTATTTCACGCCAGCGCATGCGCAGAGCGCACCGAGGGTCCGATCATGCTGAAATTCATACTGGAACTTACTAGGCCTTGTCCAAACAACCCTTGAAAATTTGAGCGAAATTGAATCAAAATTGTGAAAGTTATGCGTGTTTGTTGAATTTAACGTTAGCGCATGCGCAGGGCGTACCGCTGGATCAATCATGTTGAAATTTGTATGGGACCTCAAGGGGCCTTATCCGCACCATCCCTCAAAATTTGAGCTGAATCAATTCAAAATCGTGGAAGTTATGGCTGTAACAAGGAAATGCGGACAGACTCACAGACTCACAGACCGACAGACACGGAACCAAATTTGTTCAGTAGGCTTTGAAACGCAAAATGCAAGTGGAAATTTTGATTTCTGAAGACAAAAATTTTTTGGCTCACGAAAGTGAACACAAGGCTTCCGCTGCTTCGCAGACTCGGAAGCAATAAGGTTTTTTGGTGTTTTAGTATAACATGAGCTTGTGAGGTATGTATCGTTTTCCATGTTTTTCTAGGACGAGGACACCGAATATGAAGTCATTTTCCCAATTTTTCGAGTGGGAAATTGGGGTTCTAACTAAGTTAAATCCTTAATTTTACGTTAAATTTTGGTCTAAAATCGTCGTTCTTTCGCACACAGTTTGAGTCGCCATTTGGGAACACATTTGGGTCCTAGTTGTGCTCCGAAACCCAGGTGTGTTATGGGGGAAAATGGGAGTACAAATATAGGTTTTTGAAGTTTTTTGAGGTTTCAGTGAACATAAGCTTGTGAGGTATCGTTTTCCATGTTTTTTTTTAGGGCGAGAAGAACGAATATGAAGTCGGTTTTGACCAAAGAGTGAAGAATTGAGGTTGTAACGAACCCCAAAATTCTTTTTTTATGAGTAAATACCTGGGATATTGTCTGAAAATACCATAAGTGTGTATAATAACTTACAAGTAGTATCAACATGTGAATCAAGACAATTAAATGGGCACTATCAATGATCAATGATAATTTGTAAAGAAAAAAAAACAGGAGCCTATATCATGTTTTTGGGGGCCAGCCATAAAAAATAGCTATTTCAACTACTGCACATGAAAGAAACAATAAATGAACAGCCAACATTTCTGTAGGTATGTCCAATAGAATAATAAACCCATGTGACAAGGACTTTGCAGCTTTTATATATGTAATATAACATATTCACCCACAAATGTCACACCCACAATGTCACATGTCACACCCACAAATGTAGTGAGTTTAAGTGAAAAGCCTCACTAACGTTGGACAATAATTTCGGCTTTGATGATTTGTTGAGGGGGACGGGAAAATACAGTCCGTCTCCTAAGCAGGTCTATTCATTCAAGTGGAGGTGAACACGTTGTGGTGTAACCTGATAATACTTTGGAAGTTCGCTCGTGTGGTCATGCTGCATGGGAGAATTTTCATGTATTTGTTTATTTATTTGGCAAAAGACAGAGAAAAATACAGTGTATAGAAGTACAGAAAAAAACCAGTCATGCAGCATGACTTAATGAGCGAATTTTCAAAGAAATATTCGAATTAATGGCTATGGTTTTGAATAAAGGAAAACTTCTTCCTCCTACTGTTAGTACCTAAATTGAATAATTTGAAATAGATTTTTACTTTCGTCTTCCTTCTAGTAATACGTGGGCCGGTACTTGTCTATCTATGAAGGTATCATAACAATTATATGTCAAATGGGAAATTCAAGGAGTTGTACTAATCGTTTGCCTCCCCCTTTTTTGCTTCGAACTCTCGTCTTCAATTAATACTTCTCACATTTTTCAATCTGACCACTCTAAGGGGGTGGGGGGTAAGAGTTTAAAGATTATCCTAGTTTTGGGTAATTTTTGCGCACTTTAAATGCTCTAATTTAAGAACGGATTTAGATATCTAAAATCCGATTTCACCATCGTGTTCAGCGTGCAAAAACCTTTAAAATGAGGGGTCACTTGTTAGAAAATAACATTTTGGGGATTTTTGGGTAATTTTTGCGCACTTTAAATGCTCTAATTTGAGAACGGATCAAGATATCTAAAATCCGATTCCACCATCGTGTTCAGCGTGCAAAAACGTTTAAAATGAGGGGTCACTTGTTGGAAAATAACATTTTGGGGATTTTTGGGTAATTTTTGCGCACTTTAAATGCGCCAAAACCCTCCTTAGAGTAGGCCAATTTCGCCCATCTTCGAACTTAGCCTTTCGATTGCCAAGATAGATTTTTTGTGCATATTTGAGCTGTTTATCTCAATTCTATCGAGAGTTATCGTCTGGAGTGACACATATATATATAAATATATATATTATATACATATAAAAAAGTGTTAAATTTCAGGAATCGTTTTAGAATGGTCTGAAACGGATTTCTATGAAGAAAATTTCCAAAAATTTATATTATTTAAATTTCGAAGCCATTGCAATAGCTTCATTTTCTTTGAAAATTCGCTAAAATACAGTGCGATGATAGAAAAAAACCAGTCATGCAGCATGACTTAATGAGCGAATTTTCAAAGAAATATTCGAATTAATGGCTATGGTTTTGAATAAAGGAAAACTTCGGTCTAAAATTTGGTTTTCTATGTATATTCTCTTCGTATTTATTTTAATTTGTACGTTTTGTCCATCCTGATTCTACCGTTTGTTTATTACGTAATTGTACTAAGTGCTTATTTATTTGATCGCTGTGGGTAAATTCAAGGAGTTGTACTAATCGTTTGCCTCCCCCTTTTTTGCTTCGAACTCTCGTCTTCAATTAATACTTCTCACATTTTTCAATCTGACCACTCTAAGGGGGTGGGGGGGGGGGGGGGGGGGGGTAAGAGTTTAAAGATTATCCTAGTTTTGGGTAATTTTTGCGCACTTTAAATGCTCTAATTTAAGAACGGATTTAGATATCTAAAATCCGATTTCACTATCGTGTTCAGCGTGCAAAAACCTTTAAAATGAGGGGTCACTTGTTAGAAAATAACATTTTGGGGATTTTTGGGTAATTTTTGCGCACTTTAAATGCTCTAATTTGAGAACGGATCAAGATATCTAAAATCCGATTCCACCATCGTGTTCAGCGTGCAAAAACCTTTAAAATGAGGGGTCACTTGTTGGAAAATAACATTTTGGGGATTTTTGGGTAATTTTTGCGCACTTTAAATGCTCTAATTTGAGAACGGATCAAGATATCTAAAATCCGATTCCACCATCGTGTTCAGCGTGCAAAAACCTTTAAAATGAGGGGTCACTTGTTAGAAAATAACATTTTGGGGATTTTTGGGTAATTATTGCGCACTTTAAATGCTCTAATTTGAGAACGGATCAAGATATCTAAAATCCGATTCCACCATCGTGTTCAGCGTGCAAAAACCTTTAAAATGATGGGTCACTTGTTGGAAAATAACATTTTGGGGATTTTTGGGTAATTTTTGCGCACTTTAAATGCGCCAAAACCCTCCTTAGAGTAGGCCAATTTCGCCCATCTTCGAACTTAGCCTTTCGATTGCCAAGATAGATTTTTTGTGCAAATTTGAGCTGTTTATCTCAATTCTATCGAGAGTTATCGTCTGGAGTGACACATATATAAATAAATATATATATAAATATATATATATATATATATATATATATACATATAAAAAAGTGTTAAATTTCAGGAATCGTTTTAGAATGGTCTGAAACGGATTTCTATGAAGAAAATTTCCAAAAATTTATATTATTTAAATTTCGAAGCCATTGCAATAGCTTCATTTTCTTTGAAAATTCGCTAAAAGTAGTACCTAACCGAACTGATTGTAGGATTGGCTTGTTTATTATAAGAATTCGCACACTGTGCCATACTGCAGTATGAGGACGATCCCAAGGGTTATTTTGGGCGAGTGAATTGGGCCTCGGGGGCGGGGAGGACTCAAGAGGAGCGAGGGATGTGGTGGAGGGGGAAAACATCGAAGCTTCGCTGGAGACTGTGGAGATTCTGAGCATCGCAACGCATACTCGTGGGCCTGTACACCCGAAATTTCCTAGCTGCACTAAAACCGAGCAGTAAAAGTACAGCCCGAGACGAAACCGCCCTCCTCGCCCCTCGACTACCCACCAATTTCGTCACGAGGCTGATGGTTGTAAAAGGAGTAATGGCCAAAGAGGAGGGGAAAGGCCCGGAGCGGACTGTACCTCGGATATCTTCTCCTCTGAAAACTTCGCCGATACCCCCCCCCCCCCTTACCTCATCACTCAAACAAACTCACAGCATGTTCCAAAAACATCGATCCTGAAGAGGGCTTTAGTAGGCGCCAATTAGTCGAGAAATAGACAATCAAGTCGTATTTATGCATCATGCCATTTATAGGCGAAAATTCAGAGGCTACAAGCGACACCAAAAATAATACAGCAAATCCCTGAGAATTTGTGTAGGAAGCTAAGCCATTCATCATCAACCGGATTTGTCAGTGTTGTCCTGATTTGTGCAGGACATCGGTCCTGAAGAGGGCCTTTGGTTAGGCGGTGCAAGAAGCCAATTAGTCGAGGAATAGACAAGTCCTAGTTATGCAACATGACATTATGGGCGAATATTCAGGGGCTACAAGTGACAGCAAATCCCCCAGAATTTGTGTGTGTAGGAAGCTAAGCCATTCATCATCAACCGGACGTGTCATTGTTGTCCTGATTTGTGCAGGACATCGGTCCCAAAGAGGGCTTTTGATTAGGAGGCGCAAGAAGCCAATTAGTCGAGAAATAGACAATCAAGTTCTAGTTATGCAACATAGCATTATTGGCGAATATTCAGGGGCTACAAGCGACAGCAAATCCCTGAGAATTAGTGTGTGTAGGATGCTAAGCCATTCATCATCAGCTGGACTTGTCATTGTTGTCCTGGTTTGTGCAGGACATCGGTCCTGAAGAGGGCTTTTGATTAGTAGGTGCCAATTAGTCGAGAAATAAACAATCAGGTGCTATTTATGGAACATGCCATTATGGGCGAATATTCAGACGCTACAAGTGGCAGCAAAATTATATGAATAACTCAAACCACAGGTATGTTCATAGTGTGGTAGGTAAGTAGTATCCGTCATATTAGTAGAGTTTACAAATAAGTAGCTAATCCTATGTTATGATATGCGGGGCATTCGCAATATTTGAAGCAGTGGAGCTCTTGCATAGGGCGAAGGGAGACAATTTGTCATTAAGATTTTGAGTTATTAAGTCGACTCCTTACGTCATCAGTTCATCACTTTGAACAGCTGTCGGCCCAATAAACTAATAATCTTCACAATATTTCGCTCCACTCGTAGCAGAAGAAGCTTCCATGGGAACAACTTCGTGTCAGAGGGCCACAGGTGGACACATAAGGGCACACCAAACGATTTTGTTTATGTTCCCACTAACATGTGGTCCGTTTTGGGGTTTCTATTTAAGTGTTCTCGCCCTGATTTGTTGCCGAGAAATCTAATGATCTGACAGCGCTAATGGAATGGATGAGTGGCAAAATTACTAGTAAATCACATGCAGAATGTGATTCACTAGTGGATTCATGTGACTGAATAGTGATTCACTAGTGAATTCATGTGATTGACCAGTGATTCACTAGTGATACACTAGTGAATTCATGTGATTGACCAGCGATTCACTAGTGAATTCATGTGCCTGACTAGTGATTCACTAGTGAATTAATGTGACTGACCAGTGACTCACTAGTGATTGACTAGTGATACACTAGTAAATTCATGTGATTGACCAGTGATTGACTAGTGAATTCATGTGATTGACTAGTTATTCACTAGTGAATTTATGTGATTGACTAGTTATTGACTAGTGATTCACAAGTGAATTCATGTGACTGACTAGTGATTCACTAGTGAATTCACGTGACTGACTAGTTATTCACTAGTGAATCCATGGGACAGACCAGTGATTCACTAGTGAATTCATGTGACTGACTAGTGAAGTCTTGTAGAATGATAATATGATATTACGAGAATTGATTGAGAATGAATTTTCAAAATTTGTTAACTTTCAGCTATAAGTAATAAAAGGTTTTTAGCGTTTTTTGACCACCAAACATTTGAATTTGACCCATTCTTGATAAAATACGTTTTTCGGGAAATTGAAATATATACCTACTCACGTTTCCGTATTTGAGTCACCACTTTTGGTGATTATAATAGATTTCTGGTAATTGTAGAAATTTGTATCGATTCATCACTCCCAAACATTTAGATTTCACCTACTTTTAAAAAAAAGCCACCCCTGCCTGTTTCATAAAACTTACGATGATTTTATGTTTTATTTTATGATTATAATCAGGTTCTCTACAGCAATTATTATATCTGGGCCGGATTCATACCGTTTGATTCACGATCATGATGACAAAGCTTTTCGATGCAAACGAACGGCTGATGCTCCGGGTGGTCTCCTAAAATGCATTAGTTTGAGATCAATAATTTAAATACATAAAAGAAAACCTGCAAATTATTACACAACGGTTTTTTATTTGCCTTTATAGGTGCCCTTTCTGCGTAGGCCACTGTTCTCTGGGGTGAATGCCTAACCTCGCGCACCCACCCATGAAAGCCTTAAATCGAGTACTGGAGTCGGCCCGGGAATCACAGTTTCATCAAAACGCATGGGATTCGATAATCCAATCATTAAGAAGTATTTATCATTATTCATGAAGCATGACGTTCGTTCAAGTTTCACTACCTATCAGCAAAATCCAAAAGAGCCATAATTTTTCAAATGAAATCACAGAACAACCAACTCAACTTCATACAGCCATGACGTCATTCCTCCCCTCCCGCCATGGCGGTACCCCCCTTCCACAGTATGACGTCACTCGTTCACGAAACTTTGACAGCTCGTAGAAAATGAACAAACTATTCATCTTAGGAGAGTGCGGTTGGCCTCAAAATTCGTTGAACGGAATCTGCTATAATTTAAAAACGCTGCAAAGTCCTTGTCACATGGGTTTATTATTCTATTGGACATACCTACGGAAATGTTGGCTGTTCATTTCTGTTTCTTTCATGTGAAATAATTGAAATAGCCGAAATAGCTATTTCTGATCCACAATTTTGGCCCACAAAACACGAATTAGGTACGCTCCTTTTTTTTCCATATCTTTGATCATTGGTAGTGTCATTAAATGGTCTTGATCCACATGTTGACACTTTTTCTAGTGTAATTATACAATTTGATGGTGATTTCAGACGATTTTCCAGGTTTTTGAGTCATAAAAAAATCAATTTTGGGAGCTGAACACGTGGTAGAACCTAGATTTTTCACTCTTTGGTCAAAATCGACTTCATATTCGGTCTTCTCGTCCCCAAAAACATGGAAAACGATACCGCAAAAGCTCATGTTACTAACATGTTACTAAAACACAAAAAGTACCTATTTTTATACACATTTTCACTCATAACACCCCTGGGTATATTCCGATCGGGCTGAAAAGTTTCGGGACACAACTAGGGCCCAAATGGAGCATGTGTGCGAAAGATCGACTTTTTTAGACCGAAAATGAAGCCTGTACACGTGATACGGCGGACGGCGTACGGCGGACGGCGGACGGACATTGCATTTTTGGAATCTACGCACCTTGAAACGGAAAAGAAAAAATTTTGAGGGGGTGTTATGAAAATTTTTTGCTGAGCGATTACATAGGTGTATTATTCACAGAATAATAAACCAAAACGCTGCAAAGTCCTTGTCACATGGGTTTATTATTCTATTGGAGTTCTAGAGATTCTTGTTGGCAGTTAAATTTATTGTTTCTTTCATGTGGAATGATTGAATTAGCTATTCCTGATGATTTCCATCAATTTTGGCCCCCAAAACATGAAATAGGTACACTTTTTTTTCCCCCCCAGATCATCTTTGATCATTGGTAGTGCGATTTAATGGTCTTGATTCAGCTGTTTACTCTTTTTCTAATGTTAGTATACACATTGATGGTGATTTCAGACAGTTTTCCAGGTTTTTGACTTAAAAAAAAAACAATTTTGGGAGCTGAACCAATGGTAAAACCTCAATTTCCGCGTCTTTGGTCAAAATCGACTTCATATTCGGTCTTCTCGTCCCCAAAAACATGGAAAACGATACCTCAAAAGCTCATTTTACTAACATGTTGCTAAAACGCAAAAAGTACCTATTTTTACACACATTTTCATTCATAACACCCCTGGGTATATTCCGATCCGGCTGAAAAGTTTCGGGACACAACTAGGGCCCAAATGGAGCATGTGTGCGAAAGAATGACTTTTTTAGATCTAAAATGAAGCCTGTACACGTGATACGGCGTACGGCAGACGGCGGACGGACATTGCATTTTTGGAATCTACGCACCTTGAAACGGAAAAGAAAAAAGTTTGAGGGGGTGTTATGAAAATTTTTTGCTGAGCGAATACATAGGTGTATTATTCACAGAATAATAAACCAAAATGGGAAAGTAATATAAACAGAAATCATAGGTTACTCCTCATTGAGGAAAGTTGAGCCGGAGGCAGACTGAAGACAAGCGGTACCCCCTCCACTCATCCCAATCCCCCCCCCCACCAACACACATACACACACGCACACGCACACACACAAACACATCGGCATCGTAATCAGGATCTTAATAGAGCGGGGCGGTCGAGAAAACCCATTCTGTCTTCTACGCAAATCGATTCATTCAGGCCGAGGGCTTCTGTGCTGCTAACCCTACATTATTACGAAAGCTCGCTCATACGGTAATGCTCCACTACTACGTTAATTTGTATTTTTATTGGTTTATTAGTTTCAATAATGAACCTTTGGAATCGAGCATGAAAAAAAAAAAAATTCAAACCCCCCCCCATATTTGATGGTTTCCGTTTCAAGGTACGTAGAATCCGAAAATGCAATAGAAAAATTTCTGGCCGTCCGCCGTAAGTCGTACTTCGCACTTTTCTTAGTTACCATGAACCAAAATTGACGAAATTCGGTTTGTAGGTCCCATTCGGGCTCCAGTTGGTCCTCTAAGCTCGGCGTTAATGTCAGTCATCTCTATGGGGTGAAAAATAGGGGTTGAAATCTCCATGACGCCGTTATCTCGATTTTTTTTTAAACTTTTAAATAATTCTCGAACTTGGGAGTTTAGTGAGACCACCCGGAGAATTGTGCGCCCAGCCGTTCGTTCACAGTGAGGCCCAGAAGTTTGCACCGACAGGCTTCTTCAACAGGAGGGTGAATGAAATTGTATACATTCAGCCCGAATATCATCACTGTGGACTATCAATTATTGAGTTAAATATCATCGGGAGAATTGGGAATTGGCCCGAGATCATCATTGCTAGAGGGCACCTGATTATATTCACGGAGTATGAAGTCGAGGTTGTTCTGTGACATTATTTCATTTGAAAAACGCTGCAAAGTCCTTGTCACATGGGTTTATTATTCTATTGGACATACCTACAGAAAGGTTGGCTGTTCATTAATTGTTTCTTTCATGCGTAATAATCGAAATAGCTACTTCTGATGGTTTCCATTAATTTTGGCCCCCAAAACACAAATTAGGTACGCTCTTTTTTTTTTTTTTTAAACTATCTTTGATCATTGGTAGTGCCATTTAATCGTCCTGAGCCACGTCTTGACACTTTTTCCAGTGTTATTATACAAACTGATGGTGATTTCAGACGATTTCCCAGGTTTTTCACTCATAAAAAATCAATTCTGGGAGCTGAACATTTGGTAGAACTCAATTTTCCACTCTTTGGTCAAAATCGACTTCATATTCGGTCTTCTCGTCCCCAAAAACATGGAAAACGATATCTCAGAAGCTCATGTTACCAACATGTTGCTAAAACGCAAAAAGTACCTATTTTTACACACATTTTCACTCACAACACCCCTGGGTATATTCCGATCGGGCTGAAAAGTTTCGGGACACAACTAGGGCCCAAATGGAGCATGTGTGCGAAAGAACGACTTTTTTAGACCGAAAATGAAGCCTGTACACGTGATACGGCGGACGGCGGACGGCGTACGGCGGACGGCGTACGGCGGACGGACATTGCATTTTTGGAATCTATGCACCTTGAAACGTAAAAGAAAAAAGTTTGAGGGGGTGTTATAAAAATTTTTTGCTGAGCGAATACATAGGTGTATTATTCACAGAATAATAAACCAAAAGTGGCCCGTACGGCGTACGGCGGACAGACAGAAATATTTTTATTGCAGTTTCGGATTCTACATACCTTGAAACGTAAACCATCAAATTTTGAGGGGGGGTAAGAATTTTTTTTTCTTGCTCGATTCCAATGGTTCATTATTGAAAATAATAAACCAAAATGATGGCTCTTTTGGAGTTTGTTAATAGGTAGTGAAACTTGAACAAACGTTGAAGTATTATTGACGGGTAAATTATTACACAATGTTAAATTATTACACAACGGTTATTATACCATCTACGTAGAAGGGGCTGGAGTTTGTTGGTAGGTACTTATGCAACTTGAACAACGTTGAAGTATTATTGATGGGCAAATTATTTCACGGCGGTAAGTTATTACTACCGCTTCAAATTATTTCAAAGCGGTAAGTTATTACACAACGGTTAGTTATACTATCTACGTAGAAGGGGCACCTATACAGGTAAATTATTAGACAAAGGTTTATTATTTGCCTTATGCTTCATGAATAACTACAAAATAATTAATGACTGAATTATTGAATCCCACGCATTTGTAGGAAACCTTGATTCCGGAGCCGGCTCCAGGGTATTGACCACAGAAAACAATGATCTACGCAGAAGGGGCATCTAGGTATATAGGTAAATAATCAATCTTTGTCTAAATTTGCAGCGGTTTTTTTTTTGGTATATATATTTTTTTGGTCCAAGTATGTTATAGCCCCGCCAATATAGATTCTATCGATTATCTCAAATACATCGATCCTTGTGGTATCGATGACGTGTATCAGACAAGACGGTGGGTGTACAAGAAGTTTAGTTCCCATTCCGCCGCTCGCATTGTCAAGCGATCTGGATGCTCGCTAGCGCTCGCATCTCAAAAAAGATAAACAATCCCAGAAACTATCCCGTGAATGAGCAGGTTGTTTGGGACTTCTGAATAGATGGTACAAGTATGTTATAGTCACTCTTATTTTTTTGTGTCCTTACAATGGTCTTCCCGTATTCATTTTGAAAGTTGATATCGGCACCCGGGATGTAGGCATCGGGACGCCATATTGAGCCGTGATCGATGTATTTGAGATAATCGATACAATCGATATTGGCGGGGCTATAACATACTTGTACCATTTTTTTTAAAGTAATTTTTTGTTCAATTTTGATTAGCCCTGGGGGGTGCCTACCATAATAAATACCAGAATACCAGGATAAATCAGCTATTCAGTATTATTATTAGCGCATTCCTTGTGCTGACAGAGCGTCTCTATTCTGTTTTCATTTCTTCCCCTATCGCCGGGGAGAGTCATCAACTTGTTTCTCCGACTTCCAATTGGGGAACAGGTGATTTATGGTTGTCATTGTGTCGTTCGATGGAGGAGACGGGGAGAAAGCAGTAAAACTGAAGGAACGTTTGAATCCTGTCGGAAAGCTTATTTTTTTTTCTCTCTAAGGTTTGGAATCCTCAGGGGGTGGGCTGTGGGCCTTTTGTTGTGCACCGGCTGTTAGGTGCAACCCCCTTCGACTCACTTGCATCATGTTTGCAAGTTTTACCTAATTAACTAGAAGGAGTTTTCAAAAACAAAAATACGTGTCCTAAATAAAAACGCTGCAAATCCCTACACAACGGTTTATTATTTTGTACAGAACACCCTACTGTTAAAACACATACAGAACACAGCTCTCCGTATAGATAACCCTTCTATGTAACATATAGGACCTGGAATTATATGCACAAAATCTGGCCAAAATATGCACTCGAAATGGGCAAAATATGCACCCCGAACAAAATTACGTTTAAAAATTTTTTAAATATTTCTAAAATGAACTAAATTTTGCTGTGAGGGGCTGGTGGAGAACAAAGCTCCTGCACAAGAGTATTGGCGGATAATGTTGTCAGGGGTTGTTGTCCAGTGAATTGTGCTCATCTGGGCAACCTTTGGGTGATCAACCTCCATCGCTAGGATGGAATAACTATTGGGACTTGTAAATTGGGGCATGGCATTGATTTCCTTCAAATGAGCTCAGTATATTTTAATTATACTGACACTCTAAACATGGAAAAGGCGGTGGGGAAGCCAATAGATGTATGTAATATCAAAGGGACAGGTTGTTAGTAAAGGAACTGTTGGAAAACCTTTGGGCTTATCCTTCTGGTAAGCCAACAAAAAGTGGATGGAGAATTGCTCAGCGCATACTACCGAACCACGCGCTGCTACCATGTGACAGAGTGTGACAGTGGGGGTGGACCCTCGAGAGTCCCCTTCTTAGACCAGTTAGATTATCACCGGTTAAGAAGGGATATCGATTAGGCTTCCCCAAACCGAACCGTCTCCACCGGAAGAAAAAATGTATCGAGAACAGCCCACACTGTTACAACAGTGTTAGCAGTGTTATAACAGTGTTTTTCGCGTTTTTTCCTGTATTAGTGGAAATATACTATTTTTCTTAATAACTCCGTAAGTGATTTATAATTCATAATAATCAACCAATGAAACGCCTAAGTAATGGCATACGTACTGTAACTCCTATTCACCAACACCGCACTACCTGGCAATACCCGCTCTCACTAAACGCATACGAGTACACCTCCCTCAGGCCCTCGGACTGGTGCTATGAAACCATAACCATCAAAACGTCTGGAAACCCATCAGAAATTATTACTTGAACAAAAAAAAAACACAAATAAATAAATAAACCGCAACCAAAATGAGCAAGACGACCTGAGCCCGCCTATTGGCCGAAAAACAATCCCCCCCTCCCCCTCGTCTGGGCCTTCATCCGACACCGAAGCCCATGAAAGATTTTTCGTTTTTAACGTCCCGTCGGCCATATTTCTTTTCATTTTATTGTTTCGTATTAATGGGGCAGTTAAAATTGCTCAAGGACCACCGAATCGCCTTTCGCAAACCTTGCGGGGGTGGGCACTCGGCCCTCGCGCTGCGCCTCGTTTCGCTCGCGGTTTATTCTTCTTCAGGGCTATATACGGGAACGGAACGTTGAAAATCGCCGGTCCCGAGAGCCTCGGAACCGATTATTCCTCGCGATGCCCCGGCCAATAAAGGCGCGGGGGATGGTTATAACGTTATTGCCCTTTCATTTTTCAGGTCGGAGAAACGCGTTTCTGATCGTTCGAAATGTTTTATGGTTTTTGAGTTTCAGTTTGGTGGGTCCTGTTATGGTTATTCATTTATTTGTAACGGCTCGCATAATTACTGGGCTGCTGCAGGGGAGTGGAAAACAAATGCGGAGTCCTTGAAGTGGGCACCTACATATTGGAAGTATCCAGACTCATAGTGAGTTGGTTCTTGCAGTTCATAGGAATGGTGGATACTACTTGAGGAATTGATAGTATCCACTGAACGGTAGTTGATTTAGTTTATTAGAAGATTCAGATGGGGTGAATTAATACTGAGGAGTACCCACTGAACGAAAGTTCCTTATATTAACTCTAAAGGGTTATTTCCGCTAGTATAAGAAGTAATATTACCACACCTTCTGGAGGAGGCATTCCAAAAGGTATGATGGTAGTTCCTTAGTTCATTAGGAGGTATTGTGCGTTCATTTTCACCACAGGTATTATTTTATTTTGGTGTTTCAACATTAGGGGGTTCTTTTGAACTGTCGTTCAGGAATAGCATTAGGTTTCAGCTAAGTAGCTGACTGTTGAGCTGAATCAGCAGGCAATTGTATAAGTGACGTCACCGTCTATTTGCGGTGTGCGTCTATTTATCTATTTGAACTAAGTTGGTATCGTATATCTTCGTTATAGTTCAGTGTCTGTGTGAATGGAAACAAAAAGGAACGAACTACTGAACTAACTCAAAAGAACTGCTCCTTTCAAGGAGTGAACTAACTGAACCTGAGTCCATCAGATGAACTGCTCATTACCCTTTAAATATGGCTGCATGTTACAAGACTATGCCAAAAATAAAAAATAAAAAAAATTATAGGGTTCCCTCAGACAGTTACAGGCAGTTAGTTACCTTATTCCTTTGAACTGTCGTTCAGAAATAGCATTAGGTTTCAGCTAAGTAGCTGACTGTTGAGCTGAATCAGCAGGCAATTGTATAAGTGACGTCACCGTCTATTTGCGGTGTGCGTCTATTTATCTATTTGAACTAAGTTGGTATCGTATATCTTCGTTATAGTTCAGTGTTTGTGTGACTGGAAACAAAAAGGAACGAACTACTGAACTAACTCAAAAGAACTGCTCCTTTCAAGGAGTGAACTAACTGAACCTGAGTCCATCAGATGAACTGCTCATTACCCTTTAAATATGGCTGCATGTTACAAGACTATGCCAAAAATAAAAAATAAAAAAAATTATAGGGTTCCCTCAGACAGTGACAGGCAGAGTTACCTTATTCCTTTGAACTGTCGTTCAGAAATAGCATTAGGTTTCAGCTAAGTAGCTGACTGTTGAGCTGAATCAGCAGGCAATTGTTTGTGACGTCACCGTCTATTTGTTATTTAGTGGAAATGACGACGAATTTTCTTCAGATTGGATCACGCGCACGAAAATTCTTTTTTGCTCCAGCTATCGTTCAGATCGAGCTCGCTTCAAGAAGGAACTAAGTTGGTATCGTATATCTTCGTTATAGTTCAGTGTTTGTGTGAATGGGAACGAAAAGGAACGAACTACTGAACTAACTCAAAAGAACTGCTCCTTTCAAGGAGTGAACAACTGAACCTGAGTCCATCAGATGAACTGCTCTTTACCCTTTAAATATGGCTGCATGTTACAAGACTATGCCAAAAAAAATTTAAAAAAATTAAAAAAACATCAGGGGGTTCCCTCAGACAGTTACAGGCAGTTAGTTACCTTATTCCTTTGAACTGTCGTTCAGAAATAGCATTAGGTTTCAGCTAAGTAGCTGACTGTTGAGCTGAATCAGCAGGCAATTGTTTAAGTGACGTCACCGTCTATTTGTTATTTAGTGGAAATGACGACGAATTTTCTTCAGATTGGATCACGCGCACGAAAATTCTTTTTTGCTCCAGCTATCGTTCAGATCGAGCTCGCTTCAAGAAGGAACTAAGTTGGTATCGTATATCTTCGTTATAGTTCAGTGTTTGTGTGAATGGGAACGAAAAGGAACGAACTACTGAACTAACTCAAAAGAACTGCTCCTTTCAAGGAGTGAACAACTGAACCTGAGTCCATCAGATGAACTGCTCTTTACCCTTTAAATATGGCTGCATGTTACAAGACTATGCAAAAAAAAAATTAAAAAAACATCAGGGGGTTCCCTCAGACAGTTACAGGCAGTTACCTTATTCCTTTGAACTGTCGTTCAGAAATAGCATTAGGTTTCAGCTAAGTAGCTGACTGTTGAGCTGAATCAGCAGGCAATTGTTTAAGTGACGTCACCGTCTATTTGTTATTTAGTGGAAATGACGACGAATTTTCTTCAGATTGGATCACGCGCACGAAAATTCTTTTTTGCTCCAGCTATCGTTCAGATCGAGCTCGCTTCAAGAAGGAACTAAGTTGGTATCGTATATCTTCGTTATAGTTCAGTGTTTGTGTGAATGGGAACGAAAAGGAACGAACTACTGAACTAACTCAAAAGAACTGCTCCTTTCAAGGAGTGAACAACTGAACCTGAGTCCATCAGATGAACTGCTCTTTACCCTTTAAATATGGCTGCATGTTACAAGACTATGCCAAAAAAAATTTTAAAAAATTAAAAAAACATCAGGGGGTTCCCTCAGACAGTTACCTTATTCCTTTGAACTGCCGTTCAGAAATAGCATTAGGTTTCAGCTAAGTAGCTGACTGTTGAGCTGAATCAGCAGGCAATTGTTTAAGTGACGTCACCGTCTATTTGTTATTTAGTGGAAATGACGACGAATTTTCTTCAGATTGGATCACGCGCACGAAAATTCTTTTTTGCTCCAGCTATCGTTCAGATCGAGCTCGCTTCAAGAAGGAACTAAGTTGGTATCGTATATCTTCGTTATAGTTCAGTGTTTGTGTGAATGGGAACGAAAAGGAACGAACTACTGAACTAACTCAAAAGAACTGCTCCTTTGAAGGAGTGAACTAACTGAACCTGAGTCCATCAGATGAACTGCTCTTTACCCTTTAAATATGGCTGCATGTTACAAGACTATGCCAAAAAAAATTTTAAAAAATTAAAAAAACATCAGGGGGTTCCCTCAGACAGTTACAGGCAGTTACCTTATTCCTTTGAACTGCCGTTCAGAAATAGCATTAGGTATCAGCTAAGTAGCAGACTGTTGAGCTGAATCAGGAGGCAATTGTTTAAATGACGTCACCGCCTATTTGTTATTTAGTGGAAATGACGACGAATTTTCTTCAGATTGGATCACGCGCACGAAAATTCTTTTTTGCTCCAGCTATCGTTCAGATCGAGCTCGCTTCAAGAAGGAACTAAGTTGGTATCGTATATCTTCGTTATAGTTCAGTGTTTGTGTGAATGGGAACGAAAAGGAACGAACTACTGAACTAACTCAAAAGAACTGCTCCTTTCAAGGAGTGAACAACTGAACCTGAGTCCATCAGATGAACTGCTCTTTACCCTTTAAATATGGCTGCATGTTACAGGACTATGCCAAAAAAAATTTAAAAAAATTAAAAAAACATCAGGGGGTTCCCTCAGACAGTTACAGGCAGTTAGTTACCTTATTCCTTTGAACTGTCGTTCAGAAATAGCATTAGGTTTCAGCTAAGTAGCTGACTGTTGAGCTGAATCAGCAGGCAATTGTTTGTGACGTCACCGTCTATTTGTTATTTAGTGGAAATGACGACGAATTTTCTTCAGATTGGATCACGCGCACGAAAATTCTTTTTTGCTCCAGCTATCGTTCAGATCGAGCTCGCTTCAAGAAGGAACTAAGTTGGTATCGTATATCTTCGTTATAGTTCAGTGTTTGTGTGAATGGGAACGAAAAGGAACGAACTACTGAACTAACTCAAAAGAACTGCTCCTTTCAAGGAGTGAACAACTGAACCTGAGTCCATCAGATGAACTGCTCTTTACCCTTTAAATATGGCTGCATGTTACAAGACTATGCCAAAAAAAATTTAAAAAAATTAAAAAAACATCAGGGGGTTCCCTCAGACAGTTACAGGCAGTTACCTTATTCCTTTGAACTGTCGTTCAGAAATAGCATTAGGTTTCAGCTAAGTAGCTGACTGTTGAGCTGAATCAGCAGGCAATTGTTTAAGTGACGTCACCGTCTATTTGTTATTTAGTGGAAATGACGACGAATTTTCTTCAGATTGGATCACGCGCACGAAAATTCTTTTTTGCTCCAGCTATCGTTCAGATCGAGCTCGCTTCAAGAAGGAACTAAGTTGGTATCGTATATCTTCGTTATAGTTCAGTGTTTGTGTGAATGGGAACGAAAAGGAACGAACTACTGAACTAACTCAAAAGAACTGCTCCTTTCAAGGAGTGAACAACTGAACCTGAGTCCATCAGATGAACTGCTCTTTACCCTTTAAATATGGCTGCATGTTACAAGACTATGCCAAAAAAAATTTAAAAAAATTAAAAAAACATCAGGGGGTTCCCTCAGACAGTTACAGGCAGTTAGTTACCTTATTCCTTTGAACTGTCGTTCAGAAATAGCATTAGGTTTCAGCTAAGTAGCTGACTGTTGAGCTGAATCAGCAGGCAATTGTTTAAGTGACGTCACCGTCTATTTGTTATTTAGTGGAAATGACGACGAATTTTCTTCAGATTGGATCACGCGCACGAAAATTCTTTTTTGCTCCAGCTATCGTTCAGATCGAGCTCGCTTCAAGAAGGAACTAAGTTGGTATCGTATATCTTCGTTATAGTTCAGTGTTTGTGTGAATGGGTACGAAAAGGAACGAACTACTGAACTAACTCAAAAGAACTGCTCCTTTCAAGGAGTGAACAACTGAACCTGAGTCCATCAGATGAACTGCTCTTTACCCTTTAAATATGGCTGCATGTTACAAGACTATGCCAAAAATAAAAAAATAAAAAAAATTATAGGGTTCCCTCAGACAGTGACAGGCAGAGTTACCTTATTCCTTTGAACTGTCGTTCAGAAATAGCATTAGGTTTCAGCTAAGTAGCTGACTGTTGAGCTGAATCAGCAGGCAATTGTTCAAGTGACGTCACCGTCTATTTGTTGTTTAGTGGAAATGACGACGAATTTTCTTCAGATTGGATCACGCGCATGAAAATTCTTTTTTGCTCCAGCTATCGTTCAGATCGAGCTCGCTTCAAGAAGGAACTAAGTTGGTATCGTATATCTTCGTTATAGTTCAGTGTTTGTGTGAATGGGAACGAAAAGGAACGAACTACTGAACTAACTCAAAAGAACTGCTCCTTTCAAGGAGTGAACAACTGAACCTGAGTCCATCAGATGAACTGCTCTTTACCCTTTAAATATGGCTGCATGTTACAAGACTATGCCAAAAAAAATTTTAAAAAATTAAAAAAACATCAGGGGGTTCCCTCAGACAGTTACCTTATTCCTTTGAACTGTCGTTCAGAAATAGCATTAGGTTTCAGCTAAGTAGCTGACTGTTGAGCTGAATCAGCAGGCAATTGTTCAAGTGACGTCACCGTCCATTTGCGGTCAGCGTCTATTTGTTGTTTAGTGGAAATGACGACGAATTTTCTTCAGATTGGATCACGCGCATGAAAATTCTTTTTTGCTCCAGCTATCGTTCAGATCGAGCTCGCTTCAAGAAGGAACTAAGTTGGTATTATTATTACCATAACTTCCGGAGGAGTCCGTCCTCACCAGCTGGTTGAGTACTGGAGGCCAGCGCTTTCGATGTAAGGACATCATCATCAGGCCGTCGAGAGAATACTATTTATTCTGTCGGAGTATTCTCTCGACGGCCTGATGATGATGTCCTCACATCGAAAGCGATCGCCTCCAGTACTCAACCAGCTGGTGAGGACGGACTCCTCCGGAAGGTGTGGTAATATTACTTCTTACACTAGCGGAAATAACCCTTTAGATTTAATATAAGTTGGTAACGTATATCTTCGTTATAGTTCAGTGTTTGTGTGAATGGGAACGAAAAGGAACTGGAACGAACTACTGAACTAACTCAAAAAAACTGCTCCTTTCAAGGAGTGAACCAACTGAACTTGAGTCCGTCAAATGAACTGCTCTTAACCCACCGCCAGTGTGACGATGACGGGGATTTCTCCCTTCGGCGGCGCCCTGTCACCCAACACCGCTTCCCGACTCCTCAACGACTTCGTCACCGCCGCCTTGATTACCATAAAAATCCCCTTCGCCATCTCTCGCCGCGATCCGCACTTCCGCCGGTTCGCTTCCCCGACAACTTTTTTCCTTTTTTTTCCCCTCCACCAAGCCCTGGGCGGAGTTTTTTTTTTTCTTTCTGCCCCGTCCGCTGCGGTATCAATTAAACCTCTTAATTGACGGAGGCCGGATT
The DNA here is from genome assembly GCA_954871275.1 of Leptopterna dolabrata. Lineage (NCBI taxonomy): Eukaryota > Metazoa > Arthropoda > Insecta > Hemiptera > Miridae > Leptopterna > Leptopterna dolabrata. The sequence continues at coordinate 3,273,398 of OX940989.1, read as the reverse complement.
TATGGGATTTTAAACTACACTCACCAGATTTACACGCTTTGTTTTTAGCGGATTTTCGAAAGAAAGTAATGTAATGGATCCAAAATGTTTAGTAAATGGATTATTCAACTTCTATTTCGTTTCTTTTGGTTTATTATTTTCAATTAGAAAAAATAAAAATGAAAAACCTTTGGAATCGAGCGTGAAAAAACCCAAAGAAAAACGAAGTTTTGAAACGTTGACTATTTCCACTAATAACGAAAAAACACAAAATACACTATTATACCGGTTCTGGTGATCAAACTATCGTCAGTAACAAACAAACGTCTGCCAATTCGAGTAGGCAGTACAGCTTCCTCACTCGAATCACATTCAACGTATCGAATAGTTGGGTAGATTCATTTTGATACGGGACCATCTGCGATCCAACCCGTGTGTACCCTCAAAATTTCAGCTCTCTACGACTATTTTTCGCGTAGTTAGAAGCGTTACAAGGAAACGGCCAACATTTCATGCTCGCGCATGCGCAGACAAAAGGTACGTTACGACTCCAATGAAATTCATTTGGAACTATCAAAGTATTATTCCTGATCGACCCTCCTAGTTTCAAATCATTTCAACGATATTTAGGGTAGTTATGGGCTTTTCAAGTATTTCACGTTTGCGCATGCTCAGACGAAAGTTACCGTACTTTCTCAATGATTTTGGTATGGGACTGTCTGTGAACCAACCCGTACCTACCCTCCACATTTCAGCCCATTTTGACCATTATTTCGGGTAGTTATGGGCGTCACAAGGAATTACCACGACAGACACAGAACCAAAAATGTTCCTCGATGTCTGAAACGCAAAATGGTTGTGGAAATTTTCATTTTGGAGGCCATAATTTTTTTTTTTTACTCAATCACGAATCCAAGGCTTTCCTACCTTCGGTAGTGTGGAAGCATAACTGAAGGCACATTGGAGAGGTGACCTCATTAATAGTCCCAAAAGTGAAAGGTGGTCGATTGGGATTGGTTGTGAAGATGAATGGTAAAGGGAACAAAGTGAAGGGGGGTCGATTCTGATTGGCCCTGGAAGTGAATGCCAAAAAGTGAAAGGAAGGTAGGGTGGCAGGGGTGGGGGGAAGAAATCAAGCTGTTACAGAAATGAACGCAATAATGGAGAAAAACTTAAAGGAATTCCATTAGTTTGAAACACTACTTCCCTAATATTTTTCCTAAGAACCCTATTCGATATTCTATCAGTGAGATATTCCCGCTATACTTTTAATAGTTAACTTTTCTTAAGCTAAACTCTGTTCACTCATCGGTATAAATAAAGTTAATCATACTATGGAAAGCAGCATGTTTGTGGACTACTGTATGATTTGAAGTACTATGAATGGTAATATCGCTATAAGTATCTTTCCTTTAAATGGAAAACTCATGTTTTCCATTATTCAACAAAATGGAAAGACCGAGAAAATTACATCCGAATTCTAAGGTGAAATTTGTATCAGTGTGGCTGTTATCGAGCTATTTTTTCTTCCGGTGGAGACGGGGTAATCTGACTGGTCTAGGAGGGGGACTCTCGAGGGTCCACCCCCACTGTCACACTCTGTCACATGGTAGCAGAGCGTGGTTTGGTAGTATGCGCTGAGCAACTCACCAGGCTCCATCCACTTTTTCTGGGCTTACCAGAAAGATAGACCCAAAGGTTTCCCAGAAGGATTCCTTTACTAACAACCTGTCCCTTTGATATTACATACATCTATTGGCTTCCCCACCCCGTCAGTATAATTAAAATATACTGAGCCCAACAGAAGGCGATTGATGCCATGTCCCAGTTGACAAGTCCCAATAGTTATTCCATCCTAGCGATGGAGGTTGACCACCCAGAGGTTGCCCAGATGAGCAAAATTCACTGGACAACAACCTCTGACAACATTATCCGCCAATACTCGTATGCAGGAGCTTTGTTCTCCACCAGTAACAATTAATGAGCCCAGTACCATTACGATGGAGGTTAGTCACCTTGAAGTTGTTCAGATGTCTTTTCCTGAACCAGAACTTCATACCCCTTTTCATACCCCCTTTCCCCTCTCATACTTCTGCTACCCAGAAGTATGTCATGTGGGGAGGAGTGTAACAGTGTGGCTGTTCTCGATACATTTTTTTCTTCCGGTGGAGACGGGGTCGCTTGGGGAAGCCTAATCGATATCCCTTCTTAACCGGTGATAATCTCGCTGGTCTAGGAGGGGGACTCTCGAGGGTCCACCCCCACTTCACAATCTGTCACAAGTTAATTAATGAATCTTACTAATTTGTGTATGATGTGAACCAAGTGGTCTTTCAGTTCCTTTCCAAACAATGATGATATCGTCCACGTATCTATACCAACTAGTCGTTCCCTTCGTAAATTTGATTGAATCTTTCAATATTACATAGGAGTGGTTATTGCAGAGATTTGAGGGGAACCACGACAATAATAATAATTATTATTAAGAAAGGTTCATCTATACATAAAGCGGTAAGCCGTCGTGCTGTGTTCTTATTGATTGGAACCTACCTCAGCAGAAACTATAGCTTTTAGTGTTTTTAGCTATTTGGTGAACCGTAAACGTATGACATGAGTAGTTTTAATTGGCCAATCAAGTTGGTATCTGAAGGATTTCAGCAATTAGTACGATCTCTACAATGTAAAACATTTTTCGCCTGCAAAGCGGAAGCCATCGCGGACCACTCTACAGACAAATCCTGGTGATGGATCTCGGAAGAACGAGACGGCTCACCCAAGACGAAGAGAGGAATATTATGATAATTTCCATTGCCGCCAATTTTCTCCTTCGGGAAGGGGAAAAGTTTCTCCCCCGAGGGGAAGAACCGGCGATCAGTTCGAAAAACGAGGAGGCGAAAACGATCTGCGAATGTCAGGGATAATGAGGTGTAGTTGAGCTTCTGGCAAGTTCCGAGCTCCGCTGAGATCGGTTATTGATTTTTCCGAGGAAATTATATCAAGGGAAACTCCTTGAGGCTCGGCCAAAACGAGAGGCGCCCTGTTTCGGCGGGAAGCGATATCGGTCCGAGTCCGCTTGTACCTACAATAACGTTATTTTCCATATTTATTTATTTATTTATTTGGTAAAGCACGGGGGAGCCCAATTACAAGCAAGTCGTTTATATAATAGAGCAAGTCGTGGTATAATACTAACACTAATGATGATAAAGAGTAGAACAAGTAATAAACACTTAACTGAATGAGACGGGAGATGAGTTGATTAAAGATTTTAGTATAAACAAAGAATGGGAGAAAACATCAAAGTTTGGGTATGTACGAAGAAGGAGGTTTGCAGAACGGGGAAGTCTAGCTAATGGACGGTTCATCAGGTAGTTTGTTGCACAAAAGGGGACTTTAAAGCGGCCCGCACACGATCAATATTATTGTCAATATCAGTATTGTCAATACAGCTATCAATACTCGACTCAACCCTTTTCAATACTACCCCACCGCACACGATCAATAATATTGAAAATAATTTGGTCAATAAATGTTATCAGTTCCTTTTTCTGCCGCGAACGAGCAGGGTGATAGCTGCGTGGATCCGACGGATAAATGTCACGGATTTTAGTAGGAAATATTTTCAACAGATGGCTGCACCGTCGGGGGCAATCCAATATTCGGTTTATCTCTTGAACGGGTCAACCGATTTTCAATATGTAACATGTTCTGTAATCTTTATAAACAACCACAAGTGCGGACATTCAGTTTTGAATTTTAAAATTTTTTTCATGGAGTTCCTGAGATTGTTTTACTCAACCGTGATTTGAGATAATTACCCAGGTTTTTACCCATAGAAAACGAATACTGGGAGCTGAACCTTCGTTACGACCTCAGTTCTTCACCCTTTCGTCAAAACCAACTTCATATTCGGTCTTCTCGCCGTCAAAAAGCTCAAAAAACCTCGAAAACCCATATTTTTACACCCATTTTTCCTCTGTAACACTCCTGGGTGAGTTCCGATCAGGCTGCCGAGCTCCGGAGCACAACTAGGACCGAAATGTGTTCCCAAATGGGGACCCAAACTGTGTGCGGAAGAACGAAGATTTTAGACCAAAATTTAAAGTACATTTAAGGCCGAAACTTCGTTATAACCTCAATTTTCCAGACTTTGGTCAAAATCAACTTCATATTCGGTCTTCTCGCCCTAAAAAACATAGAAAACGATACCTCACAAACTCATGTTACTAAAACACCAAATAAACGCTGCAAAGTCCTACACATTGGTTTGTTATTCTATTGGACTTACCTACAGAAATGCTGGCTGTTCATTTATTGTTGCTTTCTTGTGCAACAATTGAAATAGATATTTGTCGTGGTTTCCACCAATTTTGGCCCCCAAAAACACGAATTATGCTCCTATTTTTGACAAATTATCTTTGATCACTGGTAGTGCCATTTAATATTGTCTTGATTCACCTGTTGCAACAACGTCTAGGGTTATTATACAAATTTATGGTGATTTCAGACAATTTCCCAAGATTCTGACCCATAAAAAATGAATTTTTGGAGCTGAACCTTCGTTACAACCTCAATTCTTCATCCTTTGGTCAAAATTAACTTCATATTTGGTCTCCTCGTCGTAAAAAACATGGAAAACCCGATTTTCACCAGCATTTTTCACCCATAACCCTTGGAAGCTCGGCCTTACTATCAGTCACCTCTAAGGGGTTCAAAATAGGGGTTGAAATTTTCAAAACGCCGTAGCTTGAAAACTTTCACTTGAAGGGTATGGTTTTTTTTACGTTTTTAAATTGAACTTCAACTAAAGAATTTTTTGAGACCACCCGGAGCATTGTACGTCCAGCCGTTCGTGTGCACCAAAAAGCTTCGTCAACACGATCGTGAAAGGACGGTATTAATACAGCCCGGATATCATCACTAGGGAGCACCTGATTATAATCACGGATGGCTGTTCTGCTATATCAATTCATTTGGTAAGTGGTGGACTATTGGATTTTGTTGTCAGGTACTTCTGGAACTTCAAAAAACGGTTTGCTTCATGAATAAAAACAAATAATTAATGACTGAGATTGAATTATTGATTGATTTTTGTGAAACTTTAATTCCCGGGCGGCTCCAGTAGCTCGAGGGTACTGACCACTGAAAACAGTGATCTACGGAGAAGGGGCATCTATACTCGTAAATAATAAACCGTTGTGTACCTAATAATTTGCTGCCTTTTTTCAAATTTGGTGGAGTCAGAAGAGAAACAATCATTTTCGCGAAATTTGTGTACTGAAAGTTAAAAAGGGCCGACTGGATTAGCGTAATTTTCATCGGGAAATTCGCCAATACTTTCGCCGCCGCATAAAAGGACCCCGCACACTTCTTATGGGAAAGTGACTTCTGTCAAATTGGCTGAAATTGACATATGTTATGTATTTTGACCTCCTGAACAAAAGTCTCAATGGGCACAAAAAAATCTACCGTCAGGATTTTGAGCTATGGCCAGATTAAGCGCTTCAAGTTCGACTTTTTAAACACCTTCAATTGCTCATATCTCTCTAGAGATGCATTTTAGAGAAAAAAGTGCACGAGTAAAATCGTCCAAACAACTCGATTCCATACTCGTTTTAAGTCAAAAAATGTTTCTTAACGTTTCTTATATTTTCTTATGTACATAAGCACACGGGGAAGAAACAAAAATGAAGAAACATTTTTTGACTAAGTATGGCATCGAGTTGTTTGGACGATTTTAAGACGATTTTACTCGTGCACTTTTTTCTCTAAAATGCATCCCTAGAGAGATATAAGCAATTGAAGGTGTTTAAAAAGTCGAACTTGAAGCACTTAATCTGGCCATAGCTCAAAATCCTGACGGTAGATTTTTTTGTGCCCATTGAGACTTTTGTTCAGGAGGTCAAAATACATAACATATGTCAATTTCAGCCAATTTGACCGAAGCCACTTTCCTATAAGAAGTGTGCGGGGTCCTTCATCATCGAGTCCTCCACCGGTACCGGGTGCACCGCGATGTCCCCGCCAGACGAGTCCTGGGCCATCTGTAAGGTCATCTCCGTCTTATTGTTACAACCGGCCGAGCTTTGCTCAGTTGCCCCCTCCGCGCGCATTTTAAAATACCACTTTTTCGCCAGGAATAAACTTCAAGGCGGCCTCCGCAAGTCCCAAACGAGAGGCCGACAGATCGTTAGGCTTCCAGTTTCGTTAGACAATGCCCCCCCCCCCCCTCACCAATACCCCACATAACCCCCCCATACCCCCCCAATACCCCCCAGACTGCCTTCGGTAAGGAAACCCTATGTCCTTCCCAGGCCAAAGGCGTATCTCAAACTCGATTTTTGCTCTTTTTCGGTTCCAAGCCTCATTTTTTTTTTTTGTCTTCGATTTTTGGTTTTATTTTGGTTTTTGTCCTTGGTGGACGTTCCAAGTTTCGACCGTGCTTTATGCAACCGACCGGAGTGCACCGAGCTGCGTTTTATGCGCCCTTTTATATTCGCGCTCGAGGCCGACGACGTTGCGTTGGTCCTCCGCTCTAAAAACCGGCTTCTCATTAAAAATTTTGCCGTCCAGCTACACCTACCGACCTACCGTTTAAATCTTGTGGCGAAACTCGGCAGATTTTTTTTTTTTTTTAAACATCACGTGATCACTTGGTGGAATACAGTTGTACGATAAATCCCAAGGTTAGTTTGTTTCACTCGGAAGGTCCGCGATGGATCCTTGAGATTCATAAGTTGCATTTTGGTTTATTATTCTGTGAATATTCGCTCAGCGAAAAATTTGTATGACGCCCCCTCAAAATTTCATCTTTTACGTTTCAAGGTGCGCAGATTCCAAAAAAATGATAAGTCCATCCGCCGTATCATCCATATGTACTCTAATTTTGGTCTAAAAAATTCGTTCTTTCGCACACCGGCTCCATTTGGGCCCTAGTTGTGTCCCAAAATTTTGCAGCCCGATCGGAATACACCCAGGGGTGTTATGGGAGAAAAATTGATGTCAAAATAGGGGTTTTTTGTGTGTTATAGTGAACATGAGCCTTTGAGGTAGCGTTTTCTATGTTTTTTTAGGGCTAGAAGACCGAATACGAAGTAGATTTTGACCAAAGAGTGAAGAATTGAGGTTGTAACGAAGGTTCAACTCCCGAAATTCATTTTTTAAGAGTCAAAAACCTAGGAAATCGTCTGAAATCACCATAAATTTGTATAATAACACTAGAAGTAGTATTATCAGGTGAATCAAGACAATTAAATAATGGCACAATCAATAATCAAAGATAATCCGTAAAAAAAGGAGCCTAGGTCGTGTTTTGGGGGCCAAAATAGGAGGAACCCATCAAAAATAGCCATTTCAATTATTTCACACGAAAGAAACAATAAATGAACAGCCAAAATTTCTGTAGGTAAGTCGAATAGAATAATAAACCCATGTGACAAGGACTTTGCAGCGTTTATTTGGTGTTTTAGTAACATGAGCTTTTGAGGTACCTACCTATCGTTTCCCTGGTTTTTAGGACGAGGAGACCGAAAATGACGTCGATTTTGATCAAAGTCTGGAAAATTGAGGTTATAACGAAGTTTCGGCCTTAAATTTACTTTAAAATTTGGTCTAAAACCGTAGTTCTTCCACACACAGTTTGGATCCCCATTTGGGAACACATTTGAGTCTAAGTTGTGCTCTGAAACGCGGCAGCCCGATCGGAATACACCCAGGGGTGTTATGGGGGGAAATGGGTGTAAAATAGGGGTTTTTTAAAAAGGTTTTCGGGAACATGAGCTTGTGAGGTATCGTTTTCCATGTTTTTCAGGGCCAGTAGACCGAATATGAAGTTGATTTTGACCAAAAAGCGAAGAATTGAGGTTTTAACGAAGGTTGAGCTCCCGAAATTCATTTTTTATGAGTCAAAAACCTGGGAAATCGTCTGAAATCACCATAAATTTGTATAACATCACTAGAAGTAGTATCAACAGGTGAATCAAGACAATTAAATGGCACAATCAATAATCAAAGATAATCCGTAAAAAGGGAGCCTAGGTCGTGTTTCTGGGGGCCAAAATTTGAGGAAACCATCAAAAATGGATATTTCAATTATTTCACACGAAAGAAACAAAAAATGAACAGCCAGCATTTCTGTAGGTGAGTCCAATAGAATAATAAACCCATGTGACAAGGACTTTGCAGCTTTGTATGTGTTGTACTGCGAAACGTACGGAATTCTCCACGTTCACGACCTCCGAGGGGAAAACAGCGATTGAAGAGCGCGATGATGACGCGCATTGGAAAGAGCCGTCGGGGTCGACCCTGGCTGATGCTCCGGTCTGAGTCAGTTGAATCTCTAATGACAGGCCGCTCCGAGAAGGCGACGAGCATCCGTCCAACGAGACCTCACGACTCGGGTAATGACGTCATTAGTGATTAGTGACGTCACAACCCGCCCCTCCCCACCAACGACACCTCGTAACGAGCTGGGGAGGGGAAAAAAAAGCTTTGATTGCAACCAATACGGCTAAGCCTGCGTAGGTTCCTTAGAGCCACGGGAATCCGGTTGAACGCTTCCTTGACATTTTCCTTGTAAAATTGAATCACATGTCAACTTATTGTCCACATTCACGAGGATGGATAATTAAATTGATTGCAATAAAAAAACGCTGCAAAGTCCTTGTCACATGGGTTCATTATTCTATTGGACATACGTACAGAAATGCTGGCTGTTCATTTATTGTTTCTTTCATGCGTAGTAATCGAAATAGCTATTTCTGATGGTTTTCATTAATTTTGGCTCTTGAAACACAAATTAGGTACGCTCTTTTTTCTCTTCTTTTTTTCTTAACTATCTTTGATCATTGGTAGTGCCATTTAATCGTCTTGATCTACGTGTTGACACTTTTTCCAGTGTTATTGTACAAACTGATGGTGATTTCAGACGATTTCCCTGGTTTTTCACTAATAAAAAATCAATTTTGGGAGCTGAACATTAGGTAGAACTCAATTTTCCAGTCTTTGGCCAAAATAGACTTAATATTCGGTTTTCTCGTCCCCAAAAACATGGAAAACGATATCTCAGAAGCTCATGTTACCAACATGTTGCTAAAACGCAAAAAGTACCTATTTTTACACACATTTTCACTCATAACACCCCTGGGTATATTCCCATCGGGCTGAAAAGTTTCGGGACACAACTAGGGCCCAAATGGAGCATGTGTGCGAAAGAACGAATTTTTTAGACCGAAAATGAAGCCTGTAGACGTGATACGGCGGACGGCGGACGGCGGACGGCGGACGGCGTACGGCGGACGGCGGACGGCGTACGGCGGACGGACATTGCATTTTTGGAATCTACGCACCTTGAAACGGAAAAGAAAAAAGTTTGAGGGGGTGTTATAAAAATTTTTTGCTGAGCGAATACATAGGTGTATTATTCACAGAATAATAAACCAAAAACGCTGCAAATCCCTGCACAATGGTTTATTATTTTGTACAGAACAGCCTTCTGTTACAGATCACAGGTCTCTGTATAGATAACCCGTCTATATAATATAATATGTACTAGTCTATACGTATTATGTAGATCGCAGACCCTCCGTAGGTTAGTACCTAACCCTGCACTCATTACTAGGTACTTACCTAAATCACGAGTTAAATGTTGCTAAAATAATTCTGTCGATGACAAACAGTAACGAAAACGGCAAAAAGAAACGCAAATAATGAAGTTCTGAAGGAAAATTGTTGATGTGAAGTGAAAAAAGTTGCAAACGTATATCTACCTACCAACAAACTCCAGCCCCTTCTACGTAGGTAGATGGTATAATGAACCGTTGTGTAATAATTTGCCACTGTGTATTAATTTACCTATCAATAATACTTCAACGTTTGTTCAAGTTTCACAAGTACCTACCAACAAAATCCAATAGCCCATCACTTATCAAATGAAATAATATCGCAGAACAACCAACTCGACTTCATACAGCCATCCTTGATTATAATCAGGTGCTCCCTAGCGATGATATCCGGGCCGGATTCATACCGTTTGATTCACGATCGTGTTGACGAAGCTTTTTGGTGCACACGAACGGCTGCTCGTACACTGCTCTGGGTGGTCTCAAAAAATTCTTTAGTTCGAGATCAATTTAAAAACGTAAACAAAACCATTCTATCGAAAGTTTTCGAGCTACGGCGTTCTGAAAATTTCAACCCCTATTTTGAACCCCTTAGAGATGACTGACAGTAACGTCGAGCTTCGAGGACCAACTAGACCCCGAACGGAACCTATAACCCGAATTTCATCAATTTTGTTTCATGGTAACTAAGAAAAGTGGCCCGTACGGCGTACGGCGGACAGACAGAAATATTTTTATTGCATTTTCGGATTCTACATACCTTGAAAGGTAAACCATCAAATTTTGATGGGGGGGGGGGGAGGTTAGCATTTTTTTTCATTCTCGATTCCCATGGTTCATTACTGAAAATAATAAACCAAACGCTGCAAAGTCCTTACCACGTGGGTTTATTATTCTATTGGACTTACCTACAAAAATTTTGGCTGTTCATTTATTGTTTCTTTCATGTGCTATTATTGAAATGGCTATTTTGTTATGGTTTCCACAAATTTTTGCCCCCAAAAACACGGATTAGGCTCGGCTTTTTTTTAAACCAGATTATTTTTGATCATTGATAGTGCCATTTAATTGTCTTGATTCGCTTCTTGATACTTCTTCTAGTGTTATTAAACAAATGAATGGTGATTTCAGGCGATTTCCCATATTTTTTATTCATAAATAATTTTTCGGGATCTTAACCTTCGTTACAACCTCAATTCTTCACTCTTCGGTCAAAATCAACCTAATATTCGGTCTTCTCGCCCTAAAAAACATGGAAAACGATACCTCACAAGCTCATGTTCACTAAAACCTCAAAAATCCATCAAAAACCCCTTATTTTTACACCCATTTTTCACTCATAACACCCCTTGGTGTATTCCGATCGGGCTGCCGAGCTTTGGAGCACAACTAGGACCCAAATTTGTTCCCAATTGGGGACCCAAACTGTGCGCGGAAGAACGAATATTTTATACCAAATTTTAACGTAAATTTAAGGCTGAAACTTCGTTAGAACCTCAAGTTCCCACTCTTTGGTCAAAATCAACCTAATATTTGGTCTTACCGTCCCAAAAACATGGAAAACGATACCTCAAAAGTTCATGTTACTAAAACACAAAAAGTACCTATTTTATACACATTTTTACTCATTTAACACCCCTGGGTATATTCCGATCGGGCTGCAAAGTTTTGGGACACAACTAGGGCCCAAATGGAGCATGTGCGCGAAAGAACGAATTTTTTAGACCGAAAATGAAGCCGGTACACGTGATATGGCGGAACGACATTGCATTTTTGGAATCTACGCACCTTGAAACGGAAAAGAAAAATTTTGAGGGGGTGTTATACAAATTTTTTGCTGAGCGAATACATACGTGTATTATTCACGGAATAATAAACCAAAAATCGTACGTCCTGAGCCTAAAAAGATCTCAACTTACATGAAAAATGGTGAAACTTTGAATTTTCCCGTCAAATCCTTGAGATTAATCAACTTCAGGATTTGCCTTTATGTAACAAATGCACGGCTGGCACAGGTTTCGCCTTGTTTCGACTTGATTCCTCGTGATCCTCGACCCCCTCACACCATCACCATCGAGTTTTCTCCGTAAATAATACGGCTCCTTGTGAATTATCCTTGCGATTGCCTCACTCCCCAACCGGAAAGTTAAGTAGATCTTATTATTACCTTCTATTGGGTGTTTTCTCGGGAGGAAGGCGCATTGTAATTTTCCCCGGGAACCGGTCGGGACTTGGGTGGATCGTCAGTGTGGCGGTGGAAGATCAGAGGGAGGCCGCCTCGTAATCCACGGAATCGATTGATGACATCGAGAGGCTGATGATTAGTTTTTTCTTGTTCCCCGACTCGCTCCAGCCTTTGATTGAAAAGAAGGTTAGGCGACGGCGTGGTTAACAAATTAAGATTCAACCTTCGACCTCGCGTATTTAAAAATACCTACCGTCAAATTGCTCATCTTGGATCATAGTTGTGACGCGGCATGACCATACGAGCGAATTTTCGAAGGATTTCTTACACAATTTTTGGCGATTTATCAGCCAGTTTTGGTGATTTGTGGCATTTTTGTTTGAACCCCCCAAAAACTCAAATACTTTGGGTGATTTCTTCTTGAGATTTCTTACTTCCTCTCTCTTGAAGGTAAGGAAGCCTTGGATTCGTGTTTGAAATAAAGGTATGTCGTACAAAATGAGAATTTCCACATCCAGTTTGCGTTTCAGACATCGAGGAACATTTTTGTTCCGTGTCTGTCTGTCTGTATGTATATGCCTGTCAGTCTGTATGTATGTATGTGTATTTATGTAGTTACGTATGTCTGTCTGTCTGTCAGTCTGTCTGTATTCTGTATGTGTATGTATGTAGGTAGGTATGTCTGTATGTCAGTACGTCTGTCTGTCTGTATGTCTGTCTGTATGTATGCCTGTCAGTCTGTGTGTCTGTATGTGTATGTATGTAGGTATGTGTGTTTGGCTGTCTATCTGTATGTATGTCTGTCTGTCTGTATGTATGTATATGCCTGTCAGTCTGTATGTATGTATGTGTATTTATGTAGGTACGTATGTCTGTCTGTATGTCAGTCTGTATGTATTCTGTATGTGTATGTATGTAGGTATGTATGTCTGTCGGTCAGTACGTCAGTCTGTCTGTATGTCTGTCTGTATGTATGCCTGTCAGTCTGTGTGTTTGTATGTGTATGTATGTAGGTATGTGTGTTTGTCTGTCTATCTGTATGTATGTCTGTATGTTTGACTGTCAGTCTGTATGTGTATGTATGTAGGCATGTATGTATGTCTGTCTGTCTGTCTCTATGTATCTCTGTCTGTCTGTATGTAAGTATGCCTGTCAGTCTGTACGGCTGCCTGTGTGTCTGTATGTGTATGTATGTATGTATGTATGTATGTATGTATGTATGTATGTATGTATGCACGTCTGTCTGTCTGTCTGTTTGTATGTATGTATGCATATATGTCGGTCTGGCTGTCTGTCTGTGTGCTGCCTGTCTGTCTGTATGTCTGTATGTATGCCTGTCTGTATATCAGTCTGTCTCTCTGTCTGTCTGTCTGTCTGTCTGTGGTAATTCCTTGTAACGCCCATAACTACCCGAAATAATGGTCGAAATGGGAATTTGGAAGGTAGGTGCGGGTTTGGTCACAGACGGCCCCATACCAAAATCATTGAAAAAGTACCGTAACTTTCTGCTGCGCATGCGCAAACGTAAAATACTTGAAAAGCTCATAACTACCCTAAATATTGTTGAAATGAGTTCAAACTTAGAGGGTCGATCAGGAATAATACTTTGATAGTTCCAAATCAATTTCATTGGAATCGTGCTGTAACTTTCGTCTGCGCATGCGCGAACATGAAATGTTGACCATTTCCTTGTAACGCATCTAACTACGCGAAAAACAGCCGTACAGAGCTGAAATTTTGAGGGTACATGCGGGTTGGATCGCAGATGGTTCCGTATCAATATGAACCTACCCAACTATTCAATACGTTCATGTGATTCAAGTGAAGAAGCTGTACTGCATACTCGAATTGGCAGACGTTTTTTCTTTTTGGAAGTAACTGAAGTAGGTAGTCGCTTTAGTCACCATTTTACCACACTTTTGTGTTAGGATTTTTTCACATACCTCCCCCCTCACCACTCCACACAACATCCTAAATCCGCCACTGCCTCCGATCACTACGTATTATATATCAGTTTTACCGAATTTACATCAACCTATTTTCACCCAGTTTTAAGTAGGTAGGTTTTGGCGGAGAGGTATTTAGGGGAGTCAGTATGAAAAAAATCATGAAAAAAAACGCTGCAAATTATTACACAACGGTTTGCTATTTACCTGTATAGATGACCCTTCTGCGTATGATCACGGTTTTCTGTGCCTTGAGCTCCCCCCCCCCCCCCCCCAGGAAAGCCCTAAATCGAGTACTGGAGCCGGCCCGGGAATTACATTTTCATAAAAATGCGCGAGATTCAATAATTCAATCATTAATTATTATTTATAGTTATTCATGAAGCATAACTTTGTTCAATAATTGACAAAAGTACCTAACAACAAAATCCAAAATAGCCATCATTTTTTGAACGAAATAATATCACAGAACAACCAACTCGACTTCTTACAGCCATCCTTGATTATAATCAGGTGTTCCCTAGCGATAATATCTGGGCCGGATTCATACCGTTTGATTCACGATCATGTTGACGAAGCTTTTCGGTTCAAACGAACGGCTGCTCGTACACTGCTCCGGGTGGTCTCAAAAAATTCTTTAGTTCGAGATCAATTTAAAAACGTAAACAAAACCATACCCTTCTATCGAAAGTTTTCGAGCTACGGCGTTCTGAAAATGTAAACCCCCATTTTTCACCACTTTTTTATTCCATTTTCGGATTCTACGTACCTTGGAACGGCAACCACCAGATTTTAAAGGGGGTGGGGGTTAACTTTTTCTTTTTTTTTTTTCAAGCACGATTCCAAAGGTGTATTAGGTATTGAAAATAAGAAACCAAAAATCATCAAAATCGGTGCATTAGGGTCTGAGAAAATTGTACCCAAAAAACGCTGCAAAGTCTTTGTCACATGGGTTTATTATTCTATTGGACTTTCCTACAGAGATGCTGGCTCTTCATTTATAGTTGCTTTGAAATAATTGAAATAGCTATAACTTCTGATGGTTTCCACCAACTTTGGCCCCCAAAACGTGAATTAGGTACGCTCTTTTTTTTTTCAAATTATCTTTGATCATTGATAGTGCCATTTAATCGTCTTGATCCACGTGTTGACACTTTTTCTAGTGTTATTCTACAAATTGATGGTGATTTCAGACGATTTCGCAGGTTTTTGACTCACGAAAAATCAATTTTGGGAGGTGAACATTTGGTAGAACCTCAATTTTCCACTCTTTGGTCCAAATCGACTTCATGTTCGGTCTTCTCGTCCCAAAAACATGGAAAACGATACCTCAAAAGCTCATGTTACCAACATGTTGCTAAAACGCAAAAAGTACCTATTTTTATCCACATTTTCACTCATAACACCCCTGGGTATATTCCGATCGGGCTGAAAAGTTTCGGGACGCAGCTAGGGCCCAAATGGAGCCTTTGTGAGAAATAATGAATCTTTTAGACCGAAAATGAAGCCGCTACACGTGATACGGCGGACGGACATTGCATTTTGGGAATCTACGCACCTTGAAACGGAAAAGAAAAAATTTTGAGAGTGTGTTATAAAAATTGTTTGCTGAGCGATTACATAGGTGTATTATTCACAGGATAATCAACCAAAACCTTTTTTTCACTTTAATTTGTATCAAGTACTGACTCCCCTTACTCTGAAAATATTCAAATTTCCACGTACCTACGCGGGCACTGGAAATCTTGAACCCATTGCGCACGCGCAGGTGAATTTTGTTTTTCGACAATTGTCTAAAAGACGAGACAGGCAACCGAAGGGAGTTCGAGTACGAAAAGGTGATCGCGTTACCGAGGCAGCGGGAAAGATCCAACGGCCAACGGGGCCCTTTCCGCTCCATCCACCGCGTGATGCCATAGTTATCGAATCACTGGACAAATTTTGGAGGAGACGACCCCCCCCCCCCACCACCGAAAACATTCGGTCACCACACACACGATCTCGCGAGTGTCGCACGTTAGGTCCAACAAGCTTTGGAAAATTCGCTTATTTGAGTTTTCCAAATTTTGGTTCGCCCCGTAACCTCCATATCGAAGGAGATCCCGTTCAAACTTGAACGTGGTGGAACTTGAAACGTTTTGTTCGTATATTTTACGGTAGAGCAGTACTCGATTAGTCTAATAATTACATGGGTTCTTATAAGAATACGTACAAGAGACCTAACATAAGAACGAGTGGTCAGTTTTGGTGTAATTGAACAAGTAATTCAGAACAAGCGTCATTAGGTGGCGCTGAGTGATCTCATACTGAAGTTCTTACTCAACGTTGAACTTTCGATGTTGGATGAAAAACGAATTTCAGCTGGTTTCAACCACCTTTCATTCTTCCTTCAAATTTTTAGCGAATTTTCGAATTCGCGAAGTGATCTATCAAGCTTGTAAAAGCCAGCAAAAGAGCGAGTTCGACAGTCAGACAATTTCCCAGCTTCTTGACTCATAAAAAACCAGTTTTGGGAGCTGATCCTAGCAATGTGTGGCTGCCTCCGGCGGATATGAACGCATTATTTAAAGCAAACCTCCTCGAAAGATAGCAACAATACCACGACTCATATCCGTCATCAAACCCGCATCGAAGCATGTTCCCACTGGTCCGAGGTCATCATGGTATCTGCGGATGGGGGACAAGGAGAAGAAGTTTTACTCTTCGATGTCCAGGTTGAGAAGTGGCCGTGGTGTATGTAGGGCATATTTACACAAGATCGGCCAAGTGAGTGACGGCCTATGTGAACAGTGTGGAATCCTAGAAGACTTGGAGCATACGGTGCTAGTGTGCCCGGCCTATGTGCGTGAGAGAGAACATTTGCTCAGCAGCCTCACAAAGATTGTACAAAATCCATTTAATTTACCTGTTTCACTAACTGAAGAGTTACTAGAAGTAGGTATATGTAATTATTTTTAAGTTTTTTGTACAAATACAACGTAATGTTTAAGGCAAATAGAAATTCATAAAATTGTAAATAATTTATGTGTTGATGGCTGTAAGGCTTTCCGCTGATGCCAAATAAATTTTTTTTTTTTTTTTAAACCTCAGTTCTTCACTTGTTGGTAAAAATTTATTTCATATTCGGTCGTCGCGCCCTAAAAAACATGGAAAACGATACCTCACAAGCTCATGTTCACTAAAACTACAAAAAACCTCGAAAACCCCCATTTTTACACCAATTTTCACCCAAAACACCCCTGGGTTTATGCCGATCGGGCTGCCGAGCTTCGGAGCACAACCAGGGCCCAAATGTGTTCCCAAATGGCGACCCAAACTGTGTGCGGAAGAACGACAATTTTAGACCAAATTTTAACGTAAATTTAACGTTAGAACCTCAACTTTCCACTCTTTGGTCAAAATGGACTTCATATTCGGTCTCCTCGTCCTAAAAAACATGGAAAACTATACCTCACGAACTCCAAAAAAACACCATTTTTACCCCCATTTTACACCCATTTTTCACCCCTTGGGTGTATTCCGATCGGGTTGCAAAATTTCGGGACACAACTAGGGCCCAAATGGAGCC
This sequence comes from Leptopterna dolabrata, assembly GCA_954871275.1. Classification (NCBI taxonomy): domain Eukaryota; kingdom Metazoa; phylum Arthropoda; class Insecta; order Hemiptera; family Miridae; genus Leptopterna; species Leptopterna dolabrata. Next base: position 3,256,100 of record OX940989.1, on the reverse strand, counting down.
AGTGTGCGAAAGAACGAATTTTTTAGACCGAAAATAATGTAGATTATGGATGATACGGCGGACGGACATTGCATTTTGGTTTATTATTCTCTGAATAATACACCTATGTAATCGCTCGCAAAAAATTTTTATAACACCCCCCTCAAACTTTTTTCTTTTCCGTTTCAAGGTGCGTAGATTCAAAAAATGCAATGTCCGTCCGCCGTCCGCCGTACGCCGTCCGCCGTATCACGTGTACAGGCTTCATTTTCGGTCTAAAAAAGTCGTTCTTTCGCACACATGCTCTATTTGGGCCCTAGTTGTGTCCCGAAACTTTTCAGCCCGATCGGAATATACCCAGGGGTGTTGTGAGTGAAAATGTGTGTAAAAATAGGTACTTTTTGCGTTTTAGCAACATGTTGGTAACATGAGCTTTTGAGGTATCGTTTTCCATGTTTTTGGGGACGAGAAGATCGAATATGAGGTCGATTTTGGCCAAGGAGTGGAAAATTGAGGTTGTACCAGATGTTCAGCACCCAAAATTGATTTTTCGTGAGTCAAAAACCTGCGAAATCGTCTGAAATCACCATCAATTTGTATAATAACACTAGAAAAAGTTTCAACACGTAGATCAAGACGATTAAGTGGCACTAGCAATGATCATGGATAATTTGGAATAAAGAAAAAAGATCGTACCTACCTAATTTGTGTTTTGGGGGCCAAAATTGGTGGAAACCATCAGAAATAGCTATTTCAATTATTTCACATGAAACAAACAATAAATGTACAGCCAACATTTCTGTAGAATAATAAACCCCATGTGACAAGGACTTTGCAGCGTTTTTTGAATCTACGCACCTCGAAACGCAAAAGAAAAAAATTTGGGGTGTTATAAAGATTTTTTCTGACCGAATACATAGGTGCATTATCCACAGAGTAATAAACCAAAAAAATCGATAAACCACTATTTTCAGTTGAAACGTAAACCATGAAATTTTGTGGACGGGGGTTAAAATAAATTGTTTCATGGTCGATTCCAAAGTTTCATTATTGAAAATAATGAACCAAAAACGATAACATAAGGTCAGGGCTGTTTCGTAGCAGCCGCCCCTAAATGAAATTGGGGCCAGCTGCGCTTAGTTACAGGTTGATCCGTCATTGCAAAAAGTGGATAATATAACTTCGCCATTCTCGCCTCTCGAGATGGGTGGATAATTTTCTATAGAGCTAAGACGGATATCGGCCCCTGGAGAGCCGGCGGGATATCAGGTCCGGAGTAATTCAACAGATTCGTCTTTAATGTTGGAAGAAGGACGTTAAGAAAGGAGAAGACGAAGGAGCAGGAGGGGAAGATGAAAGTGAAGTCCTGCGGGGTCCCTTGCATGGGAAGAGCCGATGAAAAACCGGTCCTGGGGGGTCCCGATGGGTCTTCGGCAAATAAAACGACGAGGGCCTCCCCGGAGTCCTTGAGGAATGGCGGGATAGCGCACTGGAGGAATCCTCCCGAGTCCTGATGAGGTTTCGCGGTTTTCAATCGGACAAGGACTGACTGCTTTGACTTTGACTTTGACTTCTTTATTGATTCATCCGTACAACTGTTGGGGGCGCTGTGGCCCTCCCTTCCACAACGCACAGAAATCATAATTAAATTTCAAGAAAATCATCAGGTGATATTAATTGAATAAATAAATGTGCAGTAGTATTTGCAGGGTGTCCCAGTTCCTTCTGGAGAAACTCAGGGAATCGATTCGACTCTTCATTTGGAACAAAAAATGCTCGGTAGAAAATGTTCGAAAAGTTCTTCGTTTTAAAGATATCCGACAATTTGTGTTTTTCCAACTTTTCATTACCACACCGCATAAAAACGCTAATAAATTCAAACATATTGAGACTACAAAAAATCCGATTACACCGTTTGAAAGAACGTTAAATTTCCTCTAAGATTCTTCTGTTTTCAATGGTCAGAGTTGGCCAATGTCAGTTGGAACATTTGAAAATTTCAAGATTTAAAATTGTGAAAAAGATTGTACGTTCTAGAGGTTACAAAAAATACCTACAACTTGTCAAATTTCACAAAAACTTCTTCAACAGGCTTTACACTGGTATACTTAGATTTAAAAATAACGTTGTAGTAGAGTTAAAAAACGCTGCAAAGTCCTTGTCACATGGGTTTATTATTCTATTGGAGTTCTAGAGATTTTTGTTGGCTGTTAAATGTATTGTTTCTTTCATGTGGAATGATTGAAATAGCTATTTCTGATGATTTCCACCAATTTTGGCCCCCAAAACATGAAATAGGTACGCTTTTTTTTTTTTTTAAGATCATCTTTGATCATTGGTAGTGGCATTTAATGGTCTTGATTCACCTGTTTACACTTTTTCCAATGTTATTGTACACATTGATGGTGATTTCAGACAGTTTTCCAGGTTTTTTACTCATAAAAAACCAATTTTGGGAGCTGAACCTTTGGTAAAACCTCAATTTCCGCGTCTTTGGTCAAAATCGACTTCATATTCGGTCTTCTCGTCCTCAAAAACATGGAAAAAGATACCTCAAAAGCTCATGTTACTAACATGTTGTTAAAACGCAAAAAGTACCTATTTTTATACACATTTTCACTCATAACACCCCTGGGTATATTCCGATCGGGCTGAAAAGTTACGGGACACAACTAGGGCCCAAATGGAGCATGTGTGCGAAAGAACGACTTTTTTTAGACCGAAAATGAAGCCTGTACACGTGATACGGCGTACGGCGGACGGCGGACGGACATTGCATTTTTGGAATCTACGCACCTTGAAACGGAAAAGAAAAAATTTTGAGGGGGTGTTATAAAAATTTTTTGCTGAGCGAATACATAGGTAGGTGTATTATTCACAGAATAATAAACCAAAATGAACAGATCATAAGATATCTCGGTACTCCTGATTTGAAAAATAAAGTGGCATAACAACTACCTTTCCACGAGACACATTAAATTGAACTGGTGGAAGAGAAGCGGTCTGTTGCAGTTTGATAAGATGGTTAACTGAGGTTCATAATTTATTATAAAGAAATACTTGTGCAAACAAAACGTCACATTCTAGTTCTAGTTTTAGTTCCAGTTCTAGTGACACGTCACATTCTGGTGAGACATCACGTTCTATTGACAGGTCACGTTCTAGTGAGATATCACGTTCTAGTGACACGTCACGTTCTAGTGAGACGTCACGTTCTAGTGACACGTCACGTTCTAGTGAGATGTCACGTTTTAGTGACACGTCACGTTCTAGTGAGACGTCACGTTCTAGTGACACGTCACGTTCTAGTGAGACGTCACGTTCTAGTGACACGTCACGTTCTAGTGAGACATCACGTTCTAGTGACACGTTGAATCACTGAATCACATTCTAGTGGCACGTCACGTTTTAGTGAGAAGTCACGTTCTAGTGGCACATCACGTTCTAGTGAGATGTCACGTTCTAGTTCTAGTGAGATGTCACGTTCTAGTGAGACACCACGTTCTAGTGACACGTCGGATCACATTCTAGTGGCACGTCACGTTTTAGTGAGAAGTCACGTTCTAGTGATACATCACGTTCTAGTGACACGTCACGTTTTAGTTCTAGTGACACGTCATGTTCTAGTTATAGTTCTAGTGACACGTCACGTTCTAGTGATTCCCTGTCCATTCTCGTTGAATGTTGGAACTAATCATTCGACTAATCTTTCGTTGTTGTTTGAACTTCAATATGTCCCCTTCATATTCCAGCATTATTTTTATTCAACCAGTCAAGGAAGCGTTAGTTTTATTTTACCAGGTCTAATTAATCCCTCCCCCCCCCCTCCAACTTCACCTTTGCTCATGTTTTTCAAACTTAAAATTATCATTTTTTAACTCTACTACAACTTGATCTCAAAATGTATATTTTTCATTTTTTTTAAATTTTTGACATGGATATGTCTTTTGGCTGGGGGTCAAGGAATTTTTAAACGACATATTTTTCGCGACACGAAATTCCGCGACATGGTAGGAGCACTTTAGATTACTATTAACTCGAAAAGTGAAGGCTAGGTAGATCCACCCTATTAACCGTAATGCACAGGGTCCAGATCAGCTGAGTGGCTCCCAGATCTAATTTCCACCGTATTAACCGTAAGAAGGTGAAATTCGGCATGTAGCCTCCTTAGGACGTCATCCTGACGATGCACAGGGTCCAGATCAGTTGAGTGGCTCCCACATCTAATTTCCGCCCTATTAACCGTAAGAAGTTGAAATTCGGCATGTAGCCTCCTTAGGACGTCATCCTGACGATGCACAGGGTCCAGATCAGCTGAGTGGCTCCCACATCTAATTTCCGCCCTATTAACCGTAAGAAGTTGAAATTCGGCATGTAGCCTCCTTAGGACGTCATCCTGACGATGCACAGGGTCCAGATCAGCTGAGTGGCTCCCACATCTAATTTCCGCCCTATTAACCGTAAGAAGTTGAAATTCGGCATGTAGCCTCCTTAGGACGTCATCTTGACGATGCACATGGTACAGATCAGCTGAGTGGCTCCAGATCTAATTTGCGCCCTATTAACCGTAAGAAGTTGAAGTTCGGCATGTAGCCTCCTTAGGACGTCATCTTGACGATGCACAGGCTCCAGATCAGCTGAGTGGCTCCCAGATCTAATTTCCACCGTACTAACCGTAAGAAGTTGATGTGATCTTCACGAAGATTACATTTTTCGCGTACATTAAATTCCGCTTCAATAAACGAAGTGCTGTGACGTCATCATGAGGAATGGGTTTCCCCACTTTGGATTGTCGTGATGATGGTGATGGTGGTGAGCGGCATGTTGCGTATGAAGAATTTTATAGTTAGTTTTAACAATCGGATTGTTATCTCACATTCAATCCTAAACTCGTTCGTAGTTTAAGAAGTGTGTTTGGTCTCGTGTTCCATTCCATATTGAGTGTAGTAGCATGTCATCCACTGAACAAGTAACACGTCTCTACCAGTCCCGGCGTCAACAGACGGAACAAGAAGAATTCAACGACTTTGTGATAAATACGCCTTTCTCATCTACCACAACAGACAAGGACAAGTGGTTGGCATTCATGAATAAAGAACGATGCAGAAAATATCGTCAGAAGAAAAGTGTGTGTGAAGCTGAACAAGGGAAAGAGAGAAAGAAGAAAACATTGGTACTTTCTAATGCAGAGCGATGCAGAAAATATCGTCAGAAGAAAAGTGTGTGTGTGAAGCTGAACAAGGGAAAGAGAGAAAGAAAGAAAACATTGTACCAACCTTGGGAAATTAGTTTTAGGAGCCACTCACCTGATCTGTACCCCACGTATTGTGAAGAAGAGGTCGTAAAGAGTATTCAAATAGTTGAATGCAACCCGAAAACTGAAGGCGATTAAATTACTTGGGTATTTCCACCATATTAACGATGTTTTTAAAAGTGATCATGACATTATGTGAGGGAGAGACATATCCATGATCCTTTCTTTTTCCCCAAAGGGAGAAAGTTTCAATTTCAGTAGTTTGTCATTACACATAATTATTATTATAAATATCAAGATAAATGTCAACAATACGAAAAGAGGGTAAAACTTAATGAGGGTATTTTCATTCGATTTCCCTTATCCAGCACCAAATATTTTTTTTTATTCAGCAAATATTTGATACAACAAATATAATGATTTTTTAGAGAGTCTATATACATAATACAAGATCTAAACTTATGTTGGTTTATGATCCTAAGGTCAATGACCCATCCAGGCTCGTCTCTTCCACCACTATTTATTACTGCGTATGTATGTACCAGCAGTTGCATTGACAAAACACACCTCAAGTGTTTGGAGAATGAGTTACATTGATCTAGAACCAACAGTATTTACAGGTTATTCCTAAGTAGTTAGTAAATACACTTAATGCTACGAAGGCTGATTTGTATTTTTATCCTAATTTAAACTTATTTATAACAACACTTTCGTTATTTTCAAGCTCAAAATATTCTAGAACTAGTTTTTTAAATTTTCCTGTTGATGTTGAAGTCTTGGTTAGGAGCGGTCGAACGGCCAATATGCGCGTGGAAACTCTGGCTGACTGTTCTACCTTACAATCAGCAGTCGGCCAACTCGAGAGCTGGTGCCTACTGAACAATATATTCAAACAAAAACGGAGTTATTGAAAAAATAGTCTATTTCCACTAATACACGAAAAAACGCGAAAAACACTGTTATACGATACCTGAATATGCCTGCCAGATTTGGTCCCAAGCTATGCGATTCACAGGTATACTCCGAAGAGGGTGCAAAATAAGTTTCTTCGCTACGCGGGATACAAGCTCGGTGTTCCTCTTGTAACAGTGTGGCTGTTCTCGAGCTATTTTTTCTTCCGGTCGAGACGGGGTCGCTTGGGGAAGCCTAATCGATATCTCTTCTTAACCGGTGATAATCTCGCTGGTCTAGGAGGGGGACTCTCGAGGGTCCACCCCCACTGTCACACTCTGTCACATGGTAGAAGAGCGTGGTTTGGTAGTATGCGCTGAGAAACTCACCATACTCCATCCAATTTTTCTGGGCTTACCAGAAGGATAAGCCCAAAGGTTTCCCGAGAAGGATCCCTTTACTAACAACCTGTCCCTTTGATATTAAATACATCTATTGGCTTCCCCACCCCCTTTCCACCATTAGAGTGTCAGTATAATAAAAGTATACTGAGCTCATTCAAAGGCGATTGATGCCATGCCCCAATTTACAAGTACCAATAGTTGTTCCATCCTAACGATGGAGGTTGATCACCCAGAGGTTGCCCAGATGAGCACAATTCACTGGACAACAACCTATGACTACATTATCCGCCAATACTCGTATGCAGGAGCTTTGTTCTCCACCAGTAAAAATTAATAGCCTAGTACCATTGTGATGGAGGTTAGTCACCTTGAAGTTGTTCAGATGTCGTTTCCTGAACCAGAACTTCACACTCCTTTTCATTCCTCATTTTCCCTCTCATACTTCTGCTACCCAGAAGTATGTCATGTGGGGAGGAGTGTAACAATCTGGCTGCTCTCGAACTATTTTTTCTTCAGGAGGAGACGGGGTCGCTTGGTGGGGCCTAATCGATATCCCTTCTTAACCGGTGATAATCTCGATGGTCTAGGAGGGGGGACTCTCGAGGGTCCACCCCCACTGTTACACTCCGTCACAAGTCCCTTCTTAAGAACTCAAAGTCAAGCTTCTGTTAGTACCTACCGGTTTGTGCATCACTTAGTGAATTTTATTTTTTCTCCTATTTTCTCCTATTTTCTTTATTTTTTGTACCTTTATTTTATGAGAATTGTTTATGTTCCTGTGCTACTTGGCTTGTTTCCGTAAAAAGTAAAATAAATAAATTCATCTGCTACTGTTCACCATCTGTATGTACTGCTGTTGCAATCTTTGCTTGCACTTATCCATGGCATAGTATTGCGCTGGTTCTTTATTTAACCCCTGGTTAGTAGTTTGTCCCACGCTCCGAACCCGTTTCC
>OX940989.1:3150223-3248418 GCA_954871275.1 Leptopterna dolabrata | reverse complement strand
TAAACATCGGTCGAGGGGAAACGGGGTAGAAGTGGCGTGACAAAGAATGGGTGGAACAACAAAGCCCCATCCCCCCGGAAACCCCCCTTTTCTTCCGCGAAAACGGTTACAACTCCCAAAAGGCACTTCAACCACGCCAAAACCTGATCTACACACTAAATTTCATAAACATCGGTCGAGGGGAAACGGTAGAAGTGGCGTGACAAAGAATGGGTGGAACAAACAAGCCCCCATCCCCCCGGAACCCCCCCTTTTCTTCCGCGAAAACGGTTAAAACTCCCAAAAGGCACTTCACCACGCCAAACTGATCTACACACCAAATTTCATAAACATCGGTCGAGGGGAAACGGTAGAAGTGGCGTGACAAAGAATGGGTGGAACAAACAAGCCCCCATCCCCCGGAACCCCCCCTTTGCTTGTGCGAAAACGGTTACAACTCCCAAAAGGCACTTCACCACGCCAAACCTGATCTACACACCAAATTTCATAAACATCGGTCGAGGGGAAACGGTAGAAGTGGCGTGACAAAGAATGGGTGGAACAAACAAGCCCCCATCCCCCGGAACCCCCCCTTTTCTTCCGCGAAAACGGTTAAAACTCCCAAAAGGCACTTCACCACGCCAAATCTGATCTACATACCAAATTTCATAAACATCTGTCGAGGTAAAAGGGTTGAAGTGGCGTGACAAAGAATGGGTGGAAAAAAGCAAGCCCCCTCCCCCGGAACCCCCCCTTTGCTTGTGCGAAAACGGTTACAACTCCCAAAAGGCACTTCACCACGCCAAACCTGATCTACACACCAAATTTCATAAACATCGGTCGAGGGGAAAACGGTAGAAGTGGCGTGACAAAGAATGGGTGGAACAAACAAGCCCCCATCCCCCGGAACCCCCCTTTTCTTCCGCGAAAACGGTTAAAACTCCCAAAAGGCACTTCACCACGCCAAACCTGATCTACACACCAAATTTCATAAACATCGGTCGAGGGAAACGGTAGAAGTGGCGTGACAAAGAATGGGTGGAACAAACAAGCCCCCATCCCCCGGAACCCCCCCCTTTGCTTGTGCGAAAACGGTTACAACTCCCAAAAGGCACTTCACCACGCCAAACCTGATCTACACACCAAATTTCATAAACATCGTCGAGGGGAAACGGTAGAAGTGGCGTGACAAAGAATGGGTGGAACAAACAAGCCCCCATCCCCCGGAACCCCCCCTTTGCTTGTGCGAAAACAGTTACAACTCCCAAAAGGCACTTCACCACGCCAAACCTGATCTACACACCAAATTTCATAAACATCGGTCGAGGGGAAACGGTAGAAGTGGCGTGACAAAGAATGGGTGGAACAAACAAGCCCCCATCCCCCGGAACCCCCCCTTTGCTTGTGCGAAAACGATTACAACTCCCAAAGGCACTTCACCACGCCAAACCTGATCTACACACCAAATTTCATAAACATCGGTCGAGGGGAAACGGTAGAAGTGGCGTGACAAAGAATGGGTGGAAAAAAGCAAGCCCCCATCCCCCGGAACCCCCCCTTTGCTTCCGCGAAAACGGTTAAAACTCCCAAAAGGCACTTCACCACGCCAAACCTGATCTACATACCAAATTTCATAAACATCGGTCGAGGTAAAAGGGTTGAAGTGGCGTGACAAAGAATGGGTGGAAAAAAGCAAGCCCCCATCCCCCGGAACCCCCCCTTTGCTTCCGCGAAAACGGTTAAAACTCCCAAAAGGCACTTCACCACGCCAAACCTGATCTACATACCAAATTTCATAAACATCGGTCGAGGGAAACGGTAGAAGTGGCGTGACAAAGAATGGGTGGAAAAAAGCAAGCCCCTCCCCCGGAACCCCCCCTTTTCTTCCGCGAAAACGGTTAAAACTCCCAAAAGGCACTTCACCACGCCAAACCTGATCTACATACCAAATTTCATAAACATCGGTCGAGGGGAAACGGTAGAAGTGGCGTGACAAAGAATGGGTGGAAAAAAGCAAGCCCCCTCCCCCGGAACCCCCCCCTTTTCTTCCGCGAAAACGGTTAAAACTCCCAAAAGGCACTTCACCACGCCAAACCTGATCTACATACCAAATTTCATAAACATCGGTCGAGGGGAAACGGTAGAAGTGGCGTGACAAAGAATGGGTGGAACAAACAAGCCACCATCCCCCGGAACCCCCCCTTTGCTTTGCGAAAACGGTTAAAACTCCCAAAAGGCACTTCACCACGCCAAACCTGATCTACATACCAAATTTCATAAACATCGGTCGAGGGGAAACGGTAGAAGTGGCGTGACAAAGAATGGGTGGAACAAACAAGCCCCCATCCCCCGGAACCCCCCCTTTTCTTCCGCGAAAACGGTTAAAACTCCCAAAAGGCACTTCACCACGCCAAACCTGATCTACATACCAAATTTCATAAACATCGGTCGAGGGGAAACGGTAGAAGTGGCGTGACAAAGAATGGGTGGAACAAACAAGCCCCATCCCCCGGAACCCCCCCCTTTGCTTTGCGGAAAACGGTTAAAACTCCCAAAAGGCACTTCACCACGCCAAACCTGATCTACATACCAAATTTCATAAACATCGGTCGAGGGAAACGGTAGAAGTGGCGTGACAAAGAATGGGTGGAACAAACAAGCCCCATCCCCCGGAAACCCCCCTTTTCTTCCGCGAAAACGGTTACAACTCCAAAAGGCACTTCACCACGCCAAACCTGATCTACATACCAAATTTCATAAACATCGGTCGAGGGGAAACGGTAGAAGTGGCGTGACAAAGAATGGGTGGAACAAACAAGCCCCCATCCCCCGGAACCCCCCCTTTGCTTGTGCGAAAACGGTTAAAACTCCCAAAAGGCACTTCACCACGCCAAACCTGATCTACATACCAAATTTCATAAACATCGGTCGAGGGGAAACGGTAGAAGTGGCGTGACAAAGAATGGGTGGAACAAACAAGCCCCCTCCCCGGAACCCCCCCTTTTCTTCCGCGAAAACGGTTAAAACTCCCAAAGGCACTTCACCACGCCAAACCTGATCTACATACCAAATTTCATAAACATCGGTCGAGGGGAAACGGTAGAAGTGGCGTGACAAAGAATGGGTGGAACAAACAAGCCCCTCCCCCGGAACCCCCCCTTTTCTTCCGCGAAAACGGTTAAAACTCCCAAAAGGCACTTCACCACGCCAAACCTGATCTACATACCAAATTTCATGAACATCGGTCGAGGGGAAACGGTAGAAGTGGCGTGACAAAGAATGGTGGAACAAACAAGCCCCATCCCCCGGAACCCCCCCTTTTCTTCCGCGAAAACGGTTAAAACTCCCAAAAGGCACTTCACCACGCCAAACCTGATCTACATACCAAATTTCATAAACATCGGTCGAGGGAAACGGTAGAAGTGGCGTGACAAAGAATGGGTGGAACAAACAAGCCCCATCCCCCGGAACCCCCCCTTTTCTTCCGCGAAAACGGTTAAAACTCCCAAAAGGCACTTCACCACGCCAAACCTGATCTACATACCAAATTTCATAAACATCGGTCGAGGGGAAACGGTAGAAGTGGCGTGACAAAGAATGGTGGAACAAACAAGCCCCCATCCCCCGGAACCCCCCCTTTGCTTGTGCGAAAACGGTTACAACTCCCAAAAGGTACTTCACCACGCCAAACCTGATCTACACACCAAATTTCATAAACATCGGTCGAGGGGAAACGGTAGAAGTGGCGTGACAAAGAATGGGTGGAACAAACAAGCCCCCATCCCCCGGAACCCCCCCCTTTGCTTGTGCGAAAACGGTTACAACTCCCAAAAGGTACTTCACCACGCCAAACCTGATCTACACACCAAATTTCATAAACATCGGTCGAGGGGAAACGGTAGAAGTGGCGTGACGAAGGATGGGTGGAACAAACAAGCCCCCATCCCCCGGAACCCCCCCCTTTTCTTCCGCGAAAACGGTTACAACTCCCAAAAGGTACTTCACCACGCCAAACCTGATCTACATACCAAATTTCATAAACATCGGTCGAGGGGAAATGGTAGAAGTGGCGTGACAAAGAATGGGTGAACAAACAAGCCCCCATCCCCCGGAACCCCCCCTTTGCTTGTGCGAAAACGGTTACAACTCCCAAAAGGCACTTCACCACGCCAAACCTGATCTACACACCAAATTTCATAAACATCGGTCGAGGGGAAACGGTAGAAGTGGCGTGACATAGAATGGGTGGAAAAAAGCAAGTCCCCTCCCCCGGAACCCCCCCTTTGCTTCCGCGAAAACGGTTACAACTCCCAAAAGGTACTTCACCACGCCAAACCTGATCTACATACCAAATTTCATAAACATCGGTCGAGGGGAAATGGTAGAAGTGGCGTGACAAAGAATGGGTGGAACAAACAAGCCCCCATCCCCCGGAAACCCCCCTTTTCTTCCGCGAAAACGGTTAAAACTCCCAAAAGGCACTTCACCACGCCAAACCTGATCTACACACCAAATTTCATAAACATCGGTCGAGGGGAAACGGTAGAAGTGGCGTGACATAGAATGGGTGGAAAAAAGCAAGTCCCCTCCCCCGGAACCCCCCCCTTTTCTTCCGCGAAAACGGTTACAACTCCCAAAAGGTACTTCACCACGCCAAACCTGATCTACATACCAAATTTCATAAACATCGGTCGAGGGGAAACGGTAGAAGTGGCGTGACAAAGAATGGGTGGAACAAACAAGCCCCCATCCCCCGGAAACCCCCCTTTTCTTCCGCGAAAACGGTTAAAACTCCCAAAAGGCACTTCACCACGCCAAACCTGATCTACATACCAAATTTCATAAACATCCGTCGAGGTAAAAGGGTTGAAGTGGCGTGACAAAGAATGGGTGGAACAAACAAGCCCCCATCCCCCGGAAACCCCCCTTTTCTTCCGCGAAAACGGTTAAAACTCCCAAAAGGCACTTCACCACGCCAAACCTGATCTACACACCAAATTTCATAAACATCGGTCGAGGGGAAACGGTAGAAGTGGCGTGACAAAGAATGGGTGGAACAAACAAGCCCCCATCCCCCGGAAACCCCCCTTTTCTTCCGCGAAAACGGTTAAAACTCCCAAAAGGCACTTCACCACGCCAAACCTGATCTACACACCAAATTTCATAAACATCGGTCGAGGGGAAACGGTAGAAGTGGCGTGACATAGAATGGGTGGAAAAAAGCAAGTCCCCTCCCCCGGAACCCCCCCCTTTTCTTCCGCGAAAACGGTTACAACTCCCAAAAGGTACTTCACCACGCCAAACCTGATCTACATACCAAATTTCATAAACATCGGTCGAGGGGAAACGGTAGAAGTGGCGTGACAAAGAATGGGTGGAACAAACAAGCCCCCATCCCCCGGAAACCCCCCTTTTCTTCCGCGAAAACGGTTAAAACTCCCAAAAGGCACTTCACCACGCCAAACCTGATCTACATACCAAATTTCATAAACATCCGTCGAGGTAAAAGGGTTGAAGTGGCGTGACAAAGAATGGGTGGAACAAACAAGCCCCCATCCCCCGGAAACCCCCCTTTTCTTCCGCGAAAACGGTTAAAACTCCCAAAAGGCACTTCACCACGCCAAACCTGATCTACACACCAAATTTCATAAACATCGGTCGAGGGGAAACGGTAGAAGTGGCGTGACAAAGAATGGGTGGAAAAAAGCAAGTCCCCTCCCCCGGAACCCCCCCCTTTTCTTCCGCGAAAACGGTTACAACTCCCAAAAGGTACTTCACCACGCCAAACCTGATCTACACACTAAATTTCATAAACATCGGTCGAGGGGAAACGGTAGAAGTGGCGTGACATAGAATGGGTGGAAAAAAGCAAGTCCCCTCCCCCGGAACCCCCCCCTTTTCTTCCGCGAAAACGGTTACAACTCCCAAAAGGTACTTCACCACGCCAAACCTGATCTACATACCAAATTTCATAAACATCTGTCGAGGTAAAAGGGTTGAAGTGGCGTGACAAAGAATGGGTGGAAAAAAGCAAGCCCCCTCCCCCGGAACCCCCCCTTTGCTTCCGCGAAAACGGTTAAAACTCCCAAAAGGCACTTCACCACGCCAAACCTGATCTACACACCAAATTTCATAAACATCCGTCGAGGTAAAAGGGTTGAAGTGGCGTGACAAAGAATGGGTGGGAAAAAAAAAAAAAAAATGGGAAGAAAGTCACCAAACACGTATTTTGAGCCCTATTTTTCGCAGGTTTTCGAAACACCTACCGCTTCGAATTTGGTGTCAGGCGACTCAGGGTGTTTGCCCCACAAAATATATACGCGCGAATAAAATATAGAAATAACGGGGAAGGCCCGGGAGGGGGCCAAAGTTGGCCCGATTCTTCGCTCAGTTATATTAGCCTCTGGGGCAGCCGGGCGCGGGTTCATGCTTGGCATCGCTCGGCTACCGCCTCGCTTGAACTGTAAATTGGGCACTTTTACCTATAAATATAAATAAATAAATAGATCTGTGAAATTTTGGAACGAGGCTATTAGCTGTGGGGGGTAATTTGAAAATTCGCTGTTATTTAATAAAATTCGCTCGTACGGTCATGCGTCAGGGCTGGAGTTTCCGTTTGAAATGAAATAAACGAAGGGAACTCATTTTCAAAAGTAGGCGGAGGGGGTCAGTTAGTTCAGCGGTGAAGGAGGTGCGAGATAAATTGAAGATGAATGGAGTGAAAAAAAAAAGGAGGAGTAGGAGGAGGTGGTGAAGGAGGAGGCGGTGGTAGGGAAGGGGGGGGGGGGTGTTTGTGAGGGGGTTTGGGGGGGGGGAGAAAGGAGGAAGCGACTTGAGGGCAAATAAAAAGAGATCAAGAGGGGTGGGGGGGGGGGTCTCCGCCGCCCTCGAGATCCTTTTAATGTTCCGCTGTGGGTGGAGTGGGAGGGCGGCGCCGGGGGCGGAGGTGGGGGGTGGAAGCAATTAAGGGCAGTTTTTAAGATTTCCTCGGGAAAAAAGCAACAGGTGCCGCCTCCTCCTCCTCCTCCTCCTCCCACTTCGGGGCCAGCCGCCTCCGCCTTGCCGCCCCTTCCACCTTCAACGGCCGCTCCTCGCCGAGGGGGCGCGAGAGAGACGGAGACGCTGAGGGGGTCCGCGTTGAAGGAGCGAGACGGATATGACCCCCCTTCACCATTCCACCCACAGCTTCACCACCAAAAGGTGGCTTTGGTGGAAACTTGATTTTGGGGGGGATTTTTTTTACGGTCTGTTGGCCTCCCGCCTGTTGTTTACTCCTCTGATAACCCCCCCCCCCCCCCCCCTCCACCCACCCAACCACCTCCAACCGTCCTTCGACAACTCACTTCAACACCGATACTTTCGTGTCCAACCGTCCGCACAGTATGAAAGCTGTATGAAGTCGAGTTGGTTGTCCTGCGATATTATTTCATTTGATAAGTGATGGACTATTTGATTTTGTTGGTAGGTACTTCTGAAACTTGAACAAACCTTATGCCTCATGAATAACAATTAAAAAATAAAATAAATAATAAATGTTTGAAGAATAAATTCAAAAAACGCTCCGAAGTCCTTGTCACATGGGCATATTATTCTGTTGGAATTACCTACAGAAATCCTGGAAATACATTTATTGTTTCTTTCATGTGCAATAACTGAAATAGCTATTGTTCATGGTTCCACCAATCTTGGCCTCCAAAAACACGATATAAGCTCCTAATTTTGTCAAATTATCTTTGATCATTGATAGAGCCATTTAATTGTCTTGATTCACCTGTTGAAACTACTTCTAGTGTTATTATACTTATTTATGGTGATTTTACAATTTCCCAGGTTTTTGGCTCATAAAAAATGAATTTTGGGAGCTGAACCTTCGTTACAATCTCAATTCTTCACTCTATGGTCAAAATCGACTTCATATTCGGCCTTGTAGCCCTAAAAAAAAACATGGGAAATGATACCTCGCAAGCTCATGTTATCTAAAACCTCATAAAAGCCTCGAAAAACCCTATTTTTACCACCATTTTTCACCCGTAACACCCCTGGGTGTATTTTGATTGGCCTGCCGAGCTACGGAGCACAACTAGGACCCAAATGTGTTCCCAAATCCGAGGTCCCAAACTTACTGCGGAAGAACGACGATTATTATACCAACATTTAACGTAAATTTAAGGCTGAAACTTCGTTAGAACCTCCATTTTC
This sequence comes from Leptopterna dolabrata, assembly GCA_954871275.1. Classification (NCBI taxonomy): domain Eukaryota; kingdom Metazoa; phylum Arthropoda; class Insecta; order Hemiptera; family Miridae; genus Leptopterna; species Leptopterna dolabrata. The sequence goes on along the minus strand of OX940989.1, from coordinate 3,240,240 downwards.
CACTCTTTGGTCAAAATCGACTTCATATTCGGTCTTCTCGTCCCAAAAACATGGAAAACGATACCTCACAAGCTCATGTTACTAAAACACAAAAAGTTCCTATTTTTTACCCATTTTCACTCATAACACCCCTGGGTATATTCTGATCGGGCTGAAACGTTTCGGGACACAACTAGGGCCCAAATGGAGCATGTGTGAGAAAGAACGAATTTTTTAGACCAAAAATGAAGCCGCTACACGTGATACGGCGGACAGCGGACGGACATTGCATTTTGGTTTATTATTCTGTGAATAATACACCTATGTATTCGCTCAGCAAAAAATTTTTATAACACCCCCTCAAACTTTTTTCTTTTTCGTTTCAAGGTGCGTAGATTACAAAAATGCAATGTCCGTCCGCCGTACGCCGTCCGCCGTCCGCCGTATCACGTGTACAGGCTTCATTTTTGGTCTAAAAAAGTCGTTCTTTCGCACACATGCTCCATTTGGGCCCTAGTTGTGTCCCGAAACTTTTCAGCCCGATCAGAATATACCCACGGGTGTTATGAGTGAAAATGTGTGTAAAAATAGGTACTTTTTGCGTTTTAGCAACATGTTGGTAAGATGAGCTTCTGAGATATCTTTTTCCATGTTTTTCGGGACGAGAAGACCGAATATGAAGTCGATTTTGACCAAAGAGTGGAAAATTCAGTTCTACCAAATGTTCAGCTCCCAAAATTGATTTTTTATGAGTCAAAAACCTGGAAAATCGTCTGAAATCACCATCAGTTTAGATAATAGCACTGGAAAAAGTGTCAACACGTGGATCAAGAGGATTAAATGGCAATACCAATGATCAAAGATAGTTTTAAAAAAAATAAAAAAATAAAATAACACGAGCGTAGGTACCTAATTTGTGATTTAGGGGCCAAAATTAGTGGAAACCATCAGAAATAGCTATTTCGATTATTACGCATGAAAGAAACAATAAATGAAAAGCCAACATTTCTGTAGGTATGTCCAGTAGAATAATAAACCCATGTGACAAGGACTTTGCAGCGTTTTGGAATCTACGCACCTTGAAACGTAAAAGAAAAAATTTTGAGGGGATGTTATAAAAAGTTTTTGCTGAGCCATTATATAGATGAATTATTCACAGAATAATAAACCAAAATTATTAATGATTGAATTATTGAATCCCGCGCATTTCTAGGACCCAGTACTCCATCTAGGAAAGTACTCGATTTAGGGCTTTCCTGGGGGGAGCTCGAGGGTACTTACCACAGAAAACACTGGTCTACGCAGAAGGGGCATCTATACAGGTAAATAATAAACCGGTGTGTAATAACTTGCAGGGACTTATTCGCGTATTTATTCACTTTTGGTGAATTTATATAATTTTTTGGTGATTTAAGAAATTTTTCTTTTGTTTGTTATTATAAACATGTTGGAATTTCGTGATTTTAGCGAATTTTCAAAGAAAATGAAGCTATTGCAATGGCTTCGAAATTTAAATAATATAAATTTTTGGAAATTTTCTTCATAGAAATCCGTTTCAGACCATTCTAAAACGATTCCTGAAATTTAACACTTTTTTATATGTATATATATATTTATATATATATGTGTCACTCCAGACGATAACTCTCGATAGAATTGAGATAAACAGCTCAAATTTGCACAAAAAATCTATCTTGGCAATCGAAAGGCTAAGTTCGAAGATGGGCGAAATTGGCCTACTCTAAGGAGGGTTTTGGCGCATTTAAAGTGCGCAAAAATTACCCAAAAATCCCCAAAATGTTATTTTCCAACAAGTGACCCCTCATTTTAAAGGTTTTTGCACGCTGAACACGATGGTGGAATTGGATTTTAGATATCTTGATCCGTTCTCAAATTAGAGCATTTAAAGTGCGCAAAAATTACCCAAAAATCCCCAAAATGTTATTTTCTAACAAGTGACCCCTCATTTTAAAGGTTTTTGCACGCTGAACACGATGGTGAAATCGGATTTTAGATATCTAAATCCGTTCTTAAATTAGAGCATTTAAAGTGCGCAAAAATTACCCAAAACTAGGATAATCTTTAAACTCTTACCCCTCCCCCCCCCACCCCCTTAGAGTGGTCAGATTGAAAAATGTGAGAAGTATTAATTGAAGACGAGAGTTCGAAGCAAAAAAGGGGGAGGCAAACGATTAGTACAACTCCTTGAATTTCCCATTTGACATATAATTGTTATGATACCTTCATAGATAGACAAGTACCGGCCCACGTATTACTAGAAGGAAGACGAAAGAAAAAACGCTGCAAATCCCTGCACAACGGTTTATTATTTTGTATAGAATACCCTTCTGTTACAGATCACAGCTCTATGTATAGATAACCCGTCTATATAATATGATATGTACTATTCTATACATATTATGTAGATCGCAGACCCTCCTTAGGTTGGTACCTAACCCCGTACTCGTTACTAGGTACCTACCTAAATCACGAGTTAAATGTTGCTAAAATAATTCTGCCGATGACAAACAGTACCTAACAAAAAGAAACACACATAATGAAGTTCTGAAAAGAAATTGTTGATGAGGAGTGAAAAAAGTTGCAAAAGTACCTACCAACAAACTCCAGCCCCTTCTACGTAGATGGTATAATGAACCGTTGTGTAATAATTTACCGTTGAGTAATGATTTACCGTAGTAATAATTTACCCATCAATAATACTTCAACGTTTGTTCAAGTTTCACTACCTACCAACAAACTCCAATAGAGCCATCATTTTTCAAATTAAATAATATCACAGAACAACCAACTCGACTTCATACTCCGCCAATATAATCAGGTGATCCCTACCAATGATTGGCCGTATTCACAAATTCCTATTGTGGGCGCGTCTCTGGTTACGAGATTTGGTTTGGATTGTATACAATTTCATTCACACTGGAGTCGAAAATGCCTGTCGGTGCAAACTTCGGGGCCTTACTGTGAACGAACGGCTGGACGTACGATGCTCCGGATGGTCTTAAAAAACTCGCAAGTTCAAGAACTATTTAAAACCGTAAAAATATTTACGTAAAAAAATGGTATAGGCGTTTTGAAAATTTCAACCCCTATTTTGAACCCCTTAGAGATGACTCACAGTAACGTCGAGCTTCGAGGACCAACTAGACGCCGAACGGAACCTATAACCCGAATTTCATCAATTTTTGTTCATGGTAACTAAGAAAAGTGGCCCGTACGGCGTACGGCGTACGGCGTACGGCGTACGGTGTACGGCGTACGGCGTACGGCGGACAGACAGAAATATTTTTATTGCAGTTTTGGATTCTACATATCTTGAAACGTAAACCATCAAATTTTGAGGGGGGGTAAGAATTTTTTTTTTCATGCTCGATTCCAATGGTTCATTATTGAAAATAATAAACCAAAATCTATTTCAAATTATTCAATTTAGGTACTAACAGTAGGAGGAAGAAGTTTTCCTTTATTCAAAACCATAGCCATTAATTCGAATATTTCTTTGAAAATTCGCTCATTAAGTCATGCTGCATTACTGGTTTTTTTATCTCGTAGCCAAGGTCACATTATTCTGGAGTTACACATGAATAAAATAGGTAATACGTATATAAAATACATGTTCACTTAGGTATAGATATATTAAAGCATATTAAAATCCAGTGTTGAATTCGCCTCCCCCATAAGGTGGCTTTGGTGGAAACTTGATTGAGATTTGGGAAGGGGGAAGGGGATTTTTTTTCCCCTCCTTTTTCCGGTCCCATGACCTCCTCCTCCTCCCAAAGTTAGCTCCAAAAATTCAATTTTCATGAGTCCAAAACTAGGGAAATTGTCTGGAATCACCAAAAATGTGTGTAATAACACTAGAAGAGTAGTGTCAACAGGTGAATCAAGACAATTAAATGGTACTATCAATGATCAAAGATAATTTTTGTAAAAAAAAAAAATAGAAGCCGAATTCGTGTTTTTGGTGGCCAAAATTGGTGGGAACCATAAAAAATAGCTATTTCAATTATTGCACATGAAAGAAACAATAAATGAACAGCCTACGTTCGGCACACCACAAAAATCTTCGGTAATTCCTTCGGTGTTGTGGGGGCAAGGCTGTGGAACGCCATTCCACTCGCCTCAGGTCTCTCCATACAACTAGCCAATTCAAGTCAGGTGTTACACAGTTTTACGCCAATTGTGAATAGTGTTCCCCTCCCCTCCACCCTTCTATTTTCTTATTTCTCTTTATGGACCTTTATTTTCGCAGAGTGGCATTATTATTTTCTTCTAAATTTTGACAGTGTTATTAATTATGTATTTTTAGCGAATTTTCAAAGAAAATGAAGCTATTGCAATGGCTTCGAAATTTAAATAATATAAATTTTTGGAAATTTTCTTCATAGAAATCCGTTTCAGACCATTCTAAAACGATTCCTGAAATTTAACACTTTTTTATATGTATATATATATTTATATATGTGTCACTCCAGACGATAACTCTCGATAGAATTGAGATAAACAGCTCAAATTTGCACAAAAAATCTATCTTGGCAATCGAAAGGCTAAGTTCGATGATGGGCGAAATTGGCCTACTCTAAGGAGGGTTTTGGCGCATTTAAAGTGCGCAAAAATTACCCAAAAATCCCCAAAATGTTATTTTCCAACAAGTGACCCCTCATTTTAAAGGTTTTTGCACGCTGAACACGATGGTGGAATCGGATTTTAGATATCTTGATCCGTTCTCAAATTAGAGCATTTAAAGTGCGCAAAAATTACCCAAAAATCCCCAAAATGTTATTTTCTAACAAGTGACCCCTCATTTTAAAGGTTTTTGCACGCTGAACACGATGGTGAAATCGGATTTTAGATATCTAAATCCGTTCTTAAATTAGAGCATTTAAAGTGCGCAAAAATTACCCAAAACTAGGATAATCTTTAAACTCTTACCCCCCCCCCCCCCCCCACCCCCTTAGAGTGGTCAGATTGAAAAATGTGAGAAGTATTAATTGAAGACGAGAGTTCGAAGCAAAAAAGGGGGAGGCAAACGATTAGTACAACTCCTTGAATTTCCCATTTGACATATAATTGTTATGATACCTTCATAGATAGACAAGTACCGGCCCACGTATTACTAGAAGGAAGACGAAAGAAAAAATCTATTTCAAATTATTCAATTTAGGTACTAACAGTAGGAGGAAGAAGTTTTCCTTTATTCAAAACCATAGCCATTAATTCGAATATTTCTTTGAAAATTCGCTCATTAAGTCATGCTGCATGACTGGTTTTTTTCTTAAACTCCTTGTAATTTGACCTTTGTAATTCGTGAGTGTTCAATGGGCCAATGGGCCTTTTCACAATAAACGGTTTTTATTATTATTATTATTATTATTATTATTATTATTACATTTCTGTAGGTAAGTTCAGTAGAATAATAAACTCATGTGACAAGGACTTTGCAGCGTTTTGTCTTGTTATTCCACACCGTACGATGGCTTGCTACAAGAGGTGTCCAATTAAATTCGATGAAATGAAGGAAGAATAAATTTCGTTTCATTTTGGGATGGTCAATAATATCGCAACGCCCCTGGATGAGGCAACGAGAAATGCCAAAGAAATGCCAAATTTAGCGTCAATTTCGAATTTGATCGCCCTCGTCACCGCCCACTGTGAGTCCTTGCGGGTTTCGATTTTTGCAACCGCCGGAGAACGAGGCCTTCGAGAACTGGTTTCCTGATTTGACTTTCGTTTCGTACTCCTGCGCCTGTTTCGCGCGGTGGGACTTTCGGGAAAGTTGTTGAAATACTGAAGCTGTTACGTGACCGCCGTCTGCTGTGGGAGCGACCCGGGACCGATGGACCTCCACGTTCCGCCAAACCCGTCCAAAACACCAAAGTACCAAAGAATTTTCGTTTTTTCAACAACAAAAAAAAACTGGCTTCAAAAAAGTGTGCACACAGAACTCGGAAGTACAAAATGAAAATAATTCTTATGCTCAACAAACGTAATTTATTCAAAGCTGATGCAACAACATTTTTGAAGACGGCGCGAAACCTAAACTAAGACGTATGAAAACCAAAAGCACTGCAAAGTCCTTATCACATGGGTTTGTTATTCTACTGGACATACCTACAGAAATGATGGCTGTACAATTATTGTTTAATTCATGTGAAATAATTTAAATAACTATTTCTGATGGTTTCCACCAATTTTGGCCCCCAAAAACACTAAGTAATTGGGCTCCAAGTTTGTTTACAAAATATTATCTTCAATTGTTAATAGTGCCATTTAATTGTCTTGATTCACCTGTTGATGCTACTTCTAGTGTTATTATACAAATTATTGGTGATTTCAGACAATTTTCCCGGTTTCTGATTATTAAAAAAACTTAATTGGGCCTTTGTTACAACCTCAATTCGTCACTCTTTGGTCAAAATCGACTTCATATTCGGTTTTCTCGCCTTAAAAAACATGGAAAACGATACCTCACAAGCTCATGTTCACTAAAACCTCAGAAAAACCTCGATTTCCCCTATTTTTACACCCATTTTCGATTAACAAAAATTAACGAAATTTGGTTTGTATGTACCGTTCGGGGTCTAGTTGGTCCTCGAAGCTCGACGTTACTGTCACTCATCTCTAAGGGGTTCAAAATAGGGGTTGACATTTTCAGAACGCCGTAGCTCGAAAACTCATCAGAAGGGTATGGTTTTTTTTACGTTTTCAAATTGATCCTGAACTAAAGAATTTTTTGATACCACCCGGAGCATTGTACGATCAGCCGTTCGTTTGTACTGAAAAGCATCGTCAACGCGATAAATCCGGCACGGATATCATCACTAGGGAGCACCTGATTATAATCAAGGATTGCTGTATGAAGTTGGTGTGGTTGTCCTGCGGTATTATTTCATTTGATAAGTGATGGACTATTGGATTTTATTGGTAGGTACTTGTGAAACTTGAACAAACGTTGAAGTATTATTGATGGGTAAATTATTACACAATGGTAAATTATTACACGACGGTAAATTATTACACAACGGTTCATCTACCAAGAAGGGGCTGGATTTTGTTGATCGGTACTTTTGCAACTTGAACGACCGTTGAAGTATTATTGATGGGCAAGTTATTACGCAACGGTTCATTATACTTGACCACGAGGGTAGGTATTGACCACAGAAAACAATGATCTACGCAGAAGGGGCATCTATTTCATTCCTTATCAACAATTTTCCTTCAAAAATTCATTATTTGCGTTTTTTTTTGCCGTTTTAGCTATACTGTTTGTCATCGCCTGCATTATTTTAGCAACATTTAACTCGTGATTTAGGTAGGTACCTAGTAACAAGTACGGGGTTAGGTACTAACCTACGGAGGGTCTGCGATCTACATAATTTATGTATAGACTAGTACATATTATATTATTTATTTTTTATTTATTTATTTATTTAATACGGGCAAGCCCAATTTACAAGGTTGAACAATAAATACAGAGAAGAAACAGAAAGAGGGAAAAATAAATACATCACTTCTGCGAGAGCCAAGAAAAAAATAAAATAATAATAACAGAGGTCAAAATACAAGAAATACAAGAAATGTTAGTTAGAAAATAAAATACTGAGAGAAACATTTTTCAGAATGATGAAGGGGAGGAAAGAATTTTTGATTTGAGGGAGGATAAAGAATTATTTAAAAAATCAAAATCAGGATGGAGATTTAGAAAAAGATTAGCTGAACGGGGGATTCGGTTGAGAGGGGAGTTGATTAAGTAGTTAGTGGGTGAAAATGGGACATGAAATGTCATGGGATGGCGACTGGTCGGACGAGGGACTGACAGCTGGATCCTGGCAAGCAGAGATGGGCAATCGATATCGCCGTTCAACATTTTATGGAGGAACACTAGATCAGCTAGATTGCGTCTTCTTTCCAAAGGCTGGATGCAACAGATTTCCATAAGGAGAACGTAGCTGATCTCACTCGAAGGGATGCCCAACTTGAACCCGATGTAGCGCAGAAATTTATTCTGAACTCTTTCCAGAGTATAGGTAACGATGGATGGCATAACCCGGACTCCAGACGATTGAGGCGTATTCAAGCTTCGGAAGAACCAAAGCTTTGTACAACAACACTATGGGCCTAACAGTGAATTCACGAGTGTGGCGCTTCACAAAACCGAGTGACTGCATTGCACTATTTGCCACGCTGCCGACGTGCTTGGAGAAAGACAACTGATCGTCACAGAGTACACCCAAGTCAATCGTCTCAGTCCCCCGAAACAGACGAGAACATCCCAGGACGTACTCAAAGTGATGAGCGCATGGTGAACGGTGAAAGGTAACCACGGAGCATTTGGCAGGGTTCAGTCGCAAACCATTCTCAAGGCACCAGTCACCTAAGCGATCAAGCGCCTGCTGGAGGAGTTCACAGTCAGTCAGAGACCTGACACGACGATAAAGTTTCAGATCGTCAGCAAACGACAGACAGTGTACATCCGGGCCGAGCCGATCCACAACACTGTTTATCACCAACAAGAAAAACCAAGGCCCGATGTGGCTTCCCTGGGGAACCCCAGATGAGGCCACAAACGACGCAGAGACGACGCCCCTCACTCTGACACACAGCCGTCTACCGATGAGGTAGGACTCGATCCACCGAAGAAGAGAGCCAAAAACTCCAAGTGAACCCAGAAGTGATAGGAGGTGACCGTGCGATACCTTGTCAAAGGCCTTGGAGAAGTCCGTAGAAATTAAGTCAGTCTGACAGCCGTCCCGAAAACCATTCATGACGCAGTCCTGAAACTGAAGGAGGTTAGTCACCGTCGAACGACCACGAACAAAACCGTGTTGCTGCTCAACGATGAACTGGGAAAATCTGGGGGAAAGCTGGGCAACGACCAGTTTCTCCATCAACTTAGGAGTAGTGGACAATGAGCACACAGGTCGATAATTCGTGACGAGTGTCTTATCACCAGATTTCGGGACAGGAGTCATGAAGGAAGACTTCCAGCGATCGGGAAAGTGGCCAGTATCCAAGGACAGGTTGAAGAGAAACGTCAATGGATAGGCGATTATCTGCGCACATTCCCTGAGCAGGATTGGTGGAACTCCATCAGGTCCAACTCCCTTACACATGTCCAGGTGCACAAGCTCGCGGATAACATCCTCCTCATTAATTACTAAAGATCCAATGGGCGAAACATCCTTCACAGGGAACAACGGAGGGTTGGTTACAGGAGGATCAAACACACTTGAAAAATACTGCGCAAACAACTCAGCAACCTGATGGGGATCGGAGGCAGAAACTCCCTCAAATGCCACCTTGGTTGGCAGGCTATTACCTCCATTTTTGTAATTTAAGTAGTTCCAGAACACTGATGTTATTTGGGATGGAGTTTTGTACTTCTGTGAGATAGGCCTTATACAACAATTCCGACAACGTTGTACAGCGACTCCTAAGCGAAGAAAACACATTGTATTCCTCAGGCGAACCCGACTCCTTAAATCTTGCATGGGTCAAATTTTTCTGTCTAATGAGGGAAATTAATTCACGATCGAACCACTTGGGGAATGAATTTGAATATTATTGTAGTGAATAAGGATGAACAGACGAGGCCGAAAGTTAGCTTGAGAATGGTTATGTATTTGTTGGCCCCTCGGCTCTTTATAGGCCCCTGACACGATCAGAGGGGGGTCGGGGGGTCCCCACTCTGAGGTACAACATGTATGTACATTACATTGGTTGTGGAGGAGCAGCCGATCACAACACTGCTCCCCCCAGAATTTAAGTAACGCATTTAGTTAAATTTTGTTCTGTTGCGGTGGTGGTTGTCGGGCGTGGGAGGTGCGTGTGCTGGTTGCGGTGGTCCGCTGTGGCTGTCCGGGTCGGTGTCGTTGGGGGCGGTACGTTTGCGACGTATGAAGAGCCGGGGTGTTGGTTGAGTGCGTGGGTACGGCCGCGGGGGCTGTTGTTGCGGGCGCCAGGTGCATGGGGTGCGGCGTTTTTGTGCTCGGGGGTCCCATGTGCGGCGGTAGAAACACGAGCTGTTCGTCGCGCTGCGTGTGGTCGGTCGTGGCTGCGTCGGCGGTCGCTGTTGTCGTCTGTTCGAATCACACGAACCTCTTCGGTGACGGTAACCACTCGAGGAGGGGGAGCGAAGGGTTTGAGGCGATCGGCGAGAGCAGCGAGTTTCGTGACGTCGGGTTCGTCGCGCGCCGCTATGTGAAGGCGAATGCTGTCTGGAAGGGCGCGTGTGAAAAGCTGCCGAACGAGCGGGGTCGGTGTGTCGGCCGGGAGTGCTCGAGTGAGTCGGCGGGCGAGGACTGACGGTAGTTCGTCGTCGGAAGTCTGTTGAGTAAGGCGGTGAGCCGGGAGCCGTCGGACGGTGCGTGTGTGGCGAAAAGGCGAGTTGTCAACGTCTGGTAGCTGTTGGCGTTCGATGGTGCCAGCCGCTAGTAATTCGCCGAAATGGGCCGACGCTTTCGCGTTGAGGTCCGGTAATATTCGGCGAAGTTTCGCGTGGCATGGAGGTCCCTTCGTGACGATTTGATGTTCTACGCGTTGCGGTGTGTCGGCCGGGAGGGCTCTACGGAGTCGGCGGGCGTGGACTGACGGATTCTCGTGCTCGGAAGTCGGTTGGGGTCGTCGTAGAGGTCCGCTTGTCGGGGCTCGAAGGCGCGGGCGAATTTAGCATGCGGCGTCGTGAGGCCTTCGTGAGTCAATGTGATCTCGAGTTGGGCGTATCAGACGTGCGGGAATGCGGGGTCGTGCGGCCGGAGCTGGAGCGTTGATGTCGGTGGAGTCGTTTCTGCGGGTGTCGGTGGTTTCGGGTCCGTGTTCTCGTTGTAGGCGCCAGTCCCGGAGGGGTGTCGTCTGGAAGTGTCAGCAGGAAGAGTGCGAGGCGCCGGCGTCCGTTTCCTTATATAGGAATCGGATGGTGGGGCGAAGTAGCGGGGGGCCGCTGCGTTGGGCGTCGAGGCGGGCATCGGAGTGGGGCGCCGCTGTGTGGCGTCGGTGGGGGCGGCGCTGTGGGGCGTCGGAGTGGGGTGCGTTTGCCGGGCGTAGTGCTGCGGAGGTGGTCCTCGTCGCAGACGGTCGGCGGGCGCTGAGCGGCGTTGTTTGTCGTTGCTAGGCGCTGTCGTCGCTGTCGTCGCACCGCGGTCGCAGACGGCGGGCGGAGGCTGCGTGTCATCACGTCGGGGTCACCAGTATAGTGAATAAGGATGAACAGACGAGGCCGAAAGTTAGCTTGAGAATGGTTATGTATTTGTTGGCCCCTCGGCTCTTTATAGGCCCCTGACATGATCAGAGGGGGGTCGGGGGGTCCCCACTCTGAGGTACAACATGTATGTACATTACATTGGTTGTGGAGGAGCAGCCGATCACAACAATTATATAGACGGGTTATCTATACGGAGAGCTGTGATCTGTAACAGAAGGGTATTCTGTACAAAATAATAAACCGTTGTGCAGGGATTACACACACCACATGTTATACTTCATGCTATACCTATATCTAGGGTTACCAGATTGCCCCTTGATACCCTGCCTGGTAGGTACTGTTTTGTACCTCATAGAATAAACAATAAATACTTAATATATTCTGGAGTGTCACATGAATACATACATAAAATATATGTTTACTTAGGTACCGATATATTAAAAAATGTTAAAATCCCTTGTTGGATTCAGATGGCTCTGAAACGGGGCAGAATCAACTTTTTTTTTAAACAATAATTCGTGGAGTAATAAAAATGGCCCATTGCGATGGTGTTTTCAACGAAAAATCCGCTTACACTTACGCGCGTTTCGTTTGCGCGCGAATTTTGTTATCCCGGTGACCCGTGCGTTGCTCGGGGGATGGCGTCAAGGTGGTCGTTTGGTGTCGGATGGAACCGGCTCGGGACGGCGGATTTATTTCGTAAAGACCCGAAGAACATTCGAGAAGTAACTCAAGTCGACGAGCTCACTCTGGTCGATGTCAATTAGCGGTTCACATCGCCGACGAAAAGACGGTAACTCGACACCCAATGACCGAAGGGGTGAGGAGGAGGGGCGGTGAGGGGTGGGAGGGGAGTGGAGGGGTAGGGACGGTAGGGGGAGTGGTGAGGGGAGGGGAGAGAGACTGTTTGAATGTTTTTATTTATTAATGTGATACAATTTTGACCATTAGATCCTCACATCAAACCACAAAACTTACTTTATTACTTCTTTACAGTACATCATTCAGGCTTCAGGCATTTATAATCAGTACTGGTTAGTGGAAATGTGGAATTGTGCGGTATAAGCTTACTAAAATACGTAAAGAAAACATAAAAACGCTGCAAAGTCCTTGTCACATGGGTTTATTATTCTATTGGACTTACCTACAGAAATGTTGGCTATTCATTTATTGTTTCTTTCATGTGCAATTATTGAAACAGATATTTTTGATGGTTCCACCAGTTTTGGCCCCCCAAAACACGAATTAGGTTCGGCTTTCCCTTTCAACAGATTACTTTTTATCATTGGTAGTGCCATTTAATTGTCTTGATTCACCTGTTCATACAACTTCTAGTGTTATTACACAAATTTATGGTGATTTCTGACAATTTACCATGTTTTTGACTTTAAAAAAATGAATTTCTGGAGCTTAACCATCGTTACAACCTCAATTCTTCACTCTTCGGTCAGAATCAACCAAATATTCGATCTTCCCGCCCTAAAAAACATGGAAAACGATACCTCACAAGCTCATGTTCACTAAAACCTCAAAAATCCCTCGAAAACCTTTATTTTTACACTCATTTTTCTCCCATAATACCCCTGGGTGTATGCCGATCGGGCTGCCGTGTTTCGGAGGACAACCGGGAACCAAATGTGTTTCCAAATGGGGACCCAAACTGTGTGCGGAAAAACGACGATTTTACACCAAAATTTAACGTAAATTTAAGGCTGGAAAATAAAACTTTCCTATAAGCATTTTTAAAACTCTTAACAGATTTAGATAGGTCAAACAGCTCGACATTTTCATTGCACATTGATATTGACTGCATCAAAAAAGATTTTCTGAACAGAATAGCGTTGTGATGAGGAATTTGAAGTGAGGAAGCATTCCGAGATGATAGTGAATGTGCATCGCTGAGAAGATTGTACTGATCAAATAGATAATGAGGCTTACGAAATTTAAGTATCTTGAAGAGCATAGACATTACTGACTACTTTTTCCTTTGTCTTATTTTCAGCCAGCCTAGATTCACACAGTAGCTTCACATGTGGTACAATTCATTGCTTTTTGTAGTTTGTCCATTAATTCGCTATTTAGGTCGCGGTAAGCAAGAAAAGCATAGCCGAAGTACCATGGTCCAGACACCATTTATTAAGTCTAGAAAGATCCAAATTCATTTTAAAAACGGCCTCACTTATCTCTTCGACTTTACATGACAAATAAATTTGAAGATCGTCTGCATACATGATATAAGAGAGAGAGATTGATTGATTGATTGAGCGGTTCATTTATAAAACCAGGATGTGTGATGATTTATTTATTAACTTGCACAAAAATAGGGCCCCCTCGCCCTCTGCCTTTTTGGCAAGAGTGAATTACAACTTTTTATAATCAAAAGCACATATCAGTCTTCAAAAAGTCGCTACAGACATATTATATAAAACATAAAATTTATCTTCACGCATATACATATATATTATACAAAAACATATGAAACTGTCTAGTGGTTTCGTAGGTAGAGCTACGTTACGTGCAGTACATAATGATAAGAGTAGTAGCTTAGTATAAACGTAGAAATTTATTTTTAAATTGTGATTTGAATTGATCAGTCGAAAGATTCGAATGTTACAAATCTGCATATTTATTGTGTATCTTTACAGCTTTGATAACAAATGATTCGGCATACGTAACCGTTCAATGAGAAGGACCCTGCATTACCTTACTGGCAGATCTAGTATTTTTATCACGTATGTCACTCATGAAACCGAATTTTTCCTACAAATAATTAGGCATTTTTGTCCTTAAAAATCAAAGTACACCTGTTCTATAATCCCTCCATACTTTAATTTTTAACATTTTTGTTTCCTTATTGTATGGTGTTATATGCTCGAAAATTTAGCGCATAGCGCATACACGCGTTCTGAGCACTTTGTAGCTTAGAGTACATTTCATTAGACATATCACAATACGGAATACTACAGTGGTCAAGTATTGGAAATAGTGAGGTTTGTACTATTCGTATTTTAACGTCCTTAGGCAAATGCAAGAGAGATTGATTGACTGATTTATAGACTTGCACAATAATAGAGCCCGAAGGCTCTCTCTGCCTTTTTGCCAAGAGAATAATTATGATTGACAGTAATACAGAAAAACGCTGCAAAGACCTTGTCACATGGGTTTATTATTCTATTGGACATACCTACAGAAATGCTGGCTGTTCATTTATTGTAGCTTTCATGTAAAATAATTGAAATAGCTATCTCTGGTGGTTTCCAGCAATTTCGGCCCCCAAAACTTGAATTAGGTACGCTCCTTTTTTTTTTTTTTTTTTTTCAAATTATCCTTGATCACTGGTAGTGCCATTTAATCGTCTTGATCCACGTGCTGAGACTTTTTCTAGTGTTATTATACAAATTGATGGTGATTTCAGGCGATTTCGCAGGTTTTGACTCATAAAAAATCAATTTTGGGAGCTGAACATCTGGTACAACCTCAATTCTCCACTCCTTGGTCGAAATTGACTTCACATTCGGTGTTCTCGTCCCCAAAAACATGGAAAACGATACCTCAAAAGCTCATTTTACTAACATGTTACTAAAACACAAAAAGTACCTATTTTTATAAAAATTGTCACTCATAACACCCCTGGGTATATTCCGATCGGGACACAACCAGGGTCCAAATGGAGCATGTGTGCGAAAGAACGACTTTTTTAGACCGAAAATGAAGCCGGTACACGTGATAGGCGGACGGAAGTAATGTAAAAACGCTGCAAAGTCCTTGTGACATGGGTTTATTATTCTATATGACACACCTACTATTATTTTGGCTGTTCATTTATTGTTTCTTTAATGTGAAATAATTGAAATAGCTATTTATGATGGTTTATACCAATTTTGGCCCCAAAAACACAAATTAGGTACGCTCCCTTTTTTTCAAATTATCTTTGATCATTGGTAGTGCCATTTAATCGTCTTGATCCACCTGTTGTTACTACTTCTAGTGTTATTATACAAATCTATGGCGATTTCAGACGATTTCCCAGGTTTTTGACTCATAAAAAATCAATTTTGGGAGCTGAACATTTGGTAGAACCTCAATTTTCTACTCTTTGGTCAAAATCGACTTCATATTCGGTCTTCTCGTCCCAAAAAAACATGGAAAACGATACCTCAAAAGCTCATGTTACGAACATGTTACTAAAACACAAAAAGTACCTATTTTTATAAAAATTGTCACTCATAACACCCCTGGGTATATTCCGATCGGGCTGCAAAGTTTCGGGACACAACCAGGGCCCAAATGGAGCATGTGTGCGAAAGAACGACTTTTTTAGACCGAAAATGAAGCCGGTACACGTGATACGGCGTACGGCGGACGGCGGACGGACATTGCATTTTTGGAATCTACGCACCTTGAAACGGAAAAGAAAAAATTTGAGGGAGTGTTATAAAAATTTTTTGCTGAGAGAATACTGTGTGTATTATTCACAGAATAATAAACCAAAAGAATGTGTGTGTATTTAATATTATTTGCTTAATAATATTTCTCGAAAGAGAGAGAGTGAGAGAGTGAGTGAGTGAGAAAGGTATAAAACGATAAAAAGAGAGAAGTATAACAGAAAAAAAGGACGAAAAACTTCTTTTTAGCACCTTTTTCTTGTTCTTCTTCCTTAAAGATCAGGAGGAGTCTTTGTGGTGGGGGGGGGGGGTTCGGTTAGGGGAGGTTGGGGGGTGGAGTAGGGGTGTTAAGGGGGGTTATGGGGGGGGGGGTACTTGTGAGAAGGCGGGTTACCGAGGCCGAAAAGGACGCGGTGGGCTGAGTAGGTAAGGTAGTTAGCGGAGGTTATCAAGATGAGGTGGCAAAGGCTATTAGGGGGGGGGGGGGGGGGGGGGGTAGCATTAAGGAAGTAAAGAGGGGAAGAAAAACTCGGGAAGGAGTTTTGGGGCCTAAACCGTACGAATTGCCTTGACCGAGGCAAGCAGAATACGAAAACAGAATAAAAACGCTGCAAAGTCCTTGTCACATGGGTTTATTATTCTACTGGACTTAACTACAGAAATGTTGGCCGTTCATTTATTGTTTCTTTCATGTAAAATAATCGAAATAGCTATTTCTGGTGGTTTCCATTAATTTTGGCCCCTACAACACGAATTAGGTAGGCTCTTTTTTTCTATTTATTCATTGGTAGTGTCATTTAATCGTCTTGATCCACGTGTTTGATACTACTTCCAGTGTTACTATACAAATTGATGGTGATTTCAGACGATTTCCCAGGTTTTTGACTCAAATCAATTTTGGGAGCTGAACATTTGGCAGAACCTCTATTTTCCACTCTTTGGTCAAAATCGACTTCATATTCGGTCCCCAAAAACATGGAAAACGATACCTCAAAAGCTCATGTTACTAACATGTTACTAAAACACAAAAACGCTGCAAAGTCCTTGTCACATGGGTTTATTATTCTATTGGAGTTCTAGAGATTCTTGTTGGCTGTTAAATTTATTGTTTCTTTCATGGAATGATTGAAATAGCTATTTCTGATGATTTCCACCAATTTTGGCCCCCAAAACATGAAATAGGTACACTTTTTTTTTTTTTTTATTAATGGTCTTGATTCACCTGTTTACACTTTTTCCAATGTTATTGTACACATTGATGGTGATTTCAGACAGTTTTCCAGGTTTTTGACTCATAAAAAACCAATTTTGGGAGCTGAACCTATGGTAAACCCTCAATTTCCGCGTCTTTGGTCAAAATCGACTTCATATTTGGTCTTCTCGTCCTCAAAAACATGGAAAAAGATACCTCAAAACCTCATGTTACTAACATGTTGTTAAAACGCAAAAAGTACCTATTTTTATACACATGTTTACTCATAACACCCCTGGGTATATTCCGATCGGGCTGAAAAGTTTCGGGACACAACTAGGGCCCTAATGGAGCATGTGTGCGAAAGAACGATTTTTTTAGACCGAAAATGAAGCCTGTACACGTGATACGGCGTACGGCGGACGGACATTGCATTTTTGGAATCTACGCACCTTGAAACGTAAAAGAAAAAATTTGAGGGAGTGTTATAAAAATTTTTTGCTAAGCAATTACAACAGGTGTATTATTCATAGAATAATAAACCAAAACGCTGCAAAGTCCTTGTCACATGGGTTTATTATTCTACTGGACTTAACTACAGAAATGTTGGCTGTTCATTTATTGTTTCTTTCATGTGTAATTATTGAAATAGCAATTTTTGATGGTTTCCACCAGTTTTGGCCCCCAAAAACACGAATTAGGCTCCAATTTATTTTGGTTTATTATTGTGTGAATAACACACCTACCTATGTATTCGCTCAGCAAAAAATTTTTATAAACCCCCTCAAAATGTTTTCTTTTCCGTTTCAAGGTGCGTAGATTCCAAAAATGCAATGTCCGTCCGCCGTCCACCGTACGCCGTACGCCGTCCGCCGTACGCCGTACCACGTGTACTGGCTTCATTTTCGGTCTAAAAAATTCGTTCTTTCGCGCACATGCTCCATTTGGGCCCTAGTTGTGTCCCGAAACTTTGCAGCCCGATCGGAATATACCCAGGGGTGTTATGAGTGAAAATGTGTATAAAAATAGGTACCTACTTTTTGTGTGTTAGTAACATGTTAGTAACATGAGCTTTTGAGGTATATTTTTCTATGTTTTTGGGGACGAGAAGACCGAATATGAAGTCGATTTTGTCCAAAGAGGGAAAAATTGAGGTTCTACCAAATGTTCAGCTCCCAAAATTGATTTTTTATGAGTCAAAAACCTGGGAAATCGTCTGAAATCACCATCAATTTGTATAATTATACTAGAAAAAGTGTTAACACGTGGATCAAGACGATTAATTGGCACTACCAATGATCAAAGATAATTTTAAGAAAAAAAAAGCCTACCTAATTCGTGTTGTAGGGGCCAAAATTGCTGGAAACCATCAGAAATAGCTATTTCAATTATTTTATAATGAAAGAAACAATAAATGAACAGCCAAAATTTCTTTAGGTAAGTCCAATAGAATAATAAACCCATCTGACATGGACTTCGCAGCGTTTTTACCCATAACGCCCCTGGGTGTATCCCGATCGGGCTGCCAAGCTTGGGAGCACATGTGTTCCCATATGTGTTCCCAAATGGGGACCCAAACTGTGTGCGAAAGATCGACGATTTTTGACCAAAATTTAAGATAAATTTCAGGCTGAAACCTCGTTAGAACCTCAACTCTTCGCTGGTTGGTCAGAATCGACTTCAAATTCGGTCTCCTCGCCCTAAAAGACATGTAAAACGATACCTCACAAGCTCATGTTGCTAAAACACACCAAAAAAAACTTTTTTTACACCCATTTTTCGAACGAATATTCTAGACCGAAAATAAAGGTAGATACGGATGATACGGCTGACGGACATAGCATTTTGGAATCTGCGCAACTTGAAACGAAGAGGGAAAAACTCCGAGGGGTGTTCGAAAAATTTTTTGCTGTGCGAATACATAGGTGCGAGAATAGTAAACCAAAACCCCGAAAATTATTACACACCGGTTTATTATTGACCTGTATGTAGATGCCCCTTCTGGGTGGATCACTGTTTTGGGTGGTCAATACCCTCGAGCTCCTCCCAGGAAAGCCCTAAATCGAGTACTGGAGCCCGCCCGAGAATTGCAGTTTTATAAAAATGCGGCGGAATCAACAGTTCTATCAATAACAATAATTATTTGTTGTTAATCCTGAAGGATAACGTTTGTCCAAGTTACAAAATTGCCTATCAACATAATCTAAAAGAGCCGTCGTTCTTAAAATGAAATAATATCACAGAACAACCAACTCGACTTCATACAGCCATCCGTGATTGTAATCTGGGGACCTATTCACTAAAAGAGATAGTGAAAACAGACTTATCTCTTTTAAAAATCTCCCGGGAGAGGTCTCTTCCAGATATCTCCCGTGACCTACCCCAACCCAGACGTTTTTACTCACGAAAAGTTTAAAGAAATAGACTGTCCCAGTTATAAACAGAAAAAGTCGAATTAGAGGGCATAATGCTTGCATTATAATTATATGTAATAAATGCCTTTAACTATAAGGGAAAAACATTCTGGTCCCGGCACAGACGAAAGTTACTAGAATGTTTTGATCATTTTGGTATGGGACCATCTGTGACCCAACCCGCACGTGCCCTCAAATTTTCAGCCCATTTTGACCATTATTTCGGGTAGTTATGGGCGTTACAAAGAGTTGATCACAGACAGACAGACGAAAAATGTTCCTCGATGTCTGAAACGCAAAATGGTAGTAGAAATTTTCATTTTGGAGGGCATAATTTTTTTTTTGCTCAATCACGAATCCAAGGCTTCCCTACCTTCCGGTTTTGACGAAGAGCGAAATCTGAAAACCCTTGAAGAAAGCTCAAATTCTCAAACTCCGAAAAATTCGCTCATACGGACATGCTGCGTGACTGGAACTCTTATTCAATCAAATGGCGTCCGCGTTGAACTGATTCCCCTGATAATGTGATTCCGACGAGTCCCTTCCCGTCCGGAGCCTTTCCCCGAGATGTTTTTTTAATCCTCCAAATAATTGGCCCTTTGTCCTCCTTTCGGGGGTCCTCCCTTTGTCCTAGGTCGTGGTCGGCGGGCCCCCGCCATCTTGGGATTCCCATGTGGTGCCCTTCGGTGGGCCCTTACAGCCCCACCCACTGAAGTCCCCCCCTCCCCCTCCACACAGTCCTTGCCCTACTTCTCCTCACGCCCTAGAAAAAGGAAAAAAAATTAAAAGATTTTTTTTTTCCGCCCTTCCTAACCCAAAAGCAGCTTTGAGATGCGTAAACACGTACGCGCCCAGCCCTTCCGCAACAGCGGCGCCGCGGCGCGCCGGCCTTCACAAGATAATTCGAACTGTTTCTCGTCGACACGCAGTCCTAGTGGGCCACACTGCCCCGGCACCCAAAAACACTGGGAGTAAAACGCTGCAAATTATTACACAAAGGTTTATTATTTACCTGTGCAGATGCACCTTCTGCATAACTTTTTTCTGTGGTCAGTACACTCGTGCTCCCCCCAGGAAAGCCCTAAATCCAGTACTGGAGCCCCAGAATTAAAGAATTAAAGTTTCCTACAAATGCGAGGGATTCAATAATTCAATCATTAATTATTTGGTAGTTATTCATGAAGCATAAGGCAAATAATAAACTGTTGTGTAATAATTGATCAGTATAGGTACCCCTTCTACGACCTTCGAGTAATAATTTACCTTTGTGTAATAATTTGCCCATCAA
Source organism: Leptopterna dolabrata (assembly GCA_954871275.1). Lineage (NCBI taxonomy): Eukaryota > Metazoa > Arthropoda > Insecta > Hemiptera > Miridae > Leptopterna > Leptopterna dolabrata. The sequence continues at coordinate 3,219,764 of OX940989.1, read as the reverse complement.
TAATACTTCAACGGTTGTTCAAGTTGCAAAAGTACCTATCAACAAAATCCAGCCTCTTCTACGTAGATGGTATAATGAACCTTTTTGTAATAATTTACCGTTGTGTAATATTTACCTTTGAGTAATAATTTACCGTTGTGTATTAATTTGCCCATCAATAATACTACAACGGTTGTTCAAGTTGCAAAAGTACCTACCAACAAACTCCAAAGGTGCCATCAGTTTTCAAATGAAATAATATCACAGAACAACCAACTCGACTTCATGCTCCGTGAATATAATCATGTGCTCCCTAGCAATGACAATCTCAGGCCAATTCCGGATTGTTATCGGTTCCCTAGTGATGATATTTGGGCTGAATGTATACAATTTCATTCATCCTCCTGTTGAAAATGCCTGTCGGTGCCAACTTCTGGGCCTCACTGTGAACGAACGGCTGGACGTCCAGTGCTCCGGGTGGTCTTAAAAAACTCCCAAGTTCGAGAACTATTTAAAACCGTAAAAAAATTCGAGATAACGGTGTCCTGGAGATTTCAAACCCCCATTTTTCTCCCCTTAGAGATGACTGACATTAACGCCGAGCTTCGAGGACCATCTAGACCCCAAACCGAACCTATAAACCGAATTTCATTAATTTTAGTTCATGGTAACTAAGAAAAGTGCGAAGTATGGCGTACGGCAGACGGACAGAAATTGTTTTCTTGTATTTTCGGATTCTAAATACCTTGAAACGTAAACCATCAAATTTTGAGGGGGGTTAAAAAAAAATATTTTCGTGCTCGATTCCAAAGGTATTGAAAATAATAAACCAAAAAGTAACATTGTAACCAACTGAGTTTTTGTTGAATGAAGTTAAAAACCGTGTTTATTTTGCAATGTAATCGTTGTAACCAAATGTGTTTGTTTTGTAACCGAGAAATGAACTTCTCGATTTTTTAAGATGATCACCTATCAACTGTATTAAGCTCAATCATCCCCTAACCACAAAGGGTTAAGGTCAAGGGCTTGCCCTATGTTAAGGGGTGTATTCCATGTATTAACAAAGGTACTGTAATGTTCTGTACTGTACTGTACTGTGGTACTGTAATGTTTTGTTTCTTTTCCTCTTTCATTCTCGGAATAAATTCTCTTTCATTCATTCACCTTCGACCACAAGGTTTTCTCGAGGAATTCAATGTGATTACAGCGATTCCGATGCCGAATAGAAAACTAACGAGTCGGGAAGAAGAAACAAAACCAAGAGGAGAGCGATGGAGAGACGAAGGGGAGATGATCATGACTCGAGATGACTCACATAGCGCAGCATCCGGCCCGTCGAAGTCGTTTTTCAACGTTCTGACCGGCCGTCAGTGGAATGTACCGCCAAGATGTCCTAAATCGAGTTGCTAAAAACTACAAACACTGACCCACCTGCGGGGAAATTCTACCTCGGTTAGGGACGGTTAGGGATATATCAGATATCCAAAATTCGATCGTTCCAGGTGAACACATTTCTCAGAAAATACAACCAAAAAAACTTCCCCAAATAAGTTAGAAGCCCAAAAAACCAAACATTCCATTTTTTTCTGCGAGCTATGGCACTCACGAAGCAGGCCCCAAGAGGATGGTAAAATAATTGATCAAAAAATAACAAAGAAATATCAAATTTAAATTTAGAGCGAACAAGTTTTGGAACAGCCTGAGTAGAATCCGACAAACGAAGAAAACGTCTGCCAATTCGAGTAGGCAGTACAGCTTCCTCACTTGAATCACATGAACGTGTAGAATAGTTTGTTGGGTAGGTTCATTTTGATACGGGACCATCTGAGATCCAACCCGTGTGTACCCTCAAAATTTCAGCTCTCTACGACTATTTTTCGCGTAGTTACGCGTTACAAGAAAACGGGCAACATTTCATGTTCGCGCATGGGCAGACGAATTAAAGTCATGTATGCAATTATCAAAGCGTTATTCCTGATCGATCTTCCAAATTTGAACTCATTTCAACTATATTTAAGGTAGTTACGGGCATTTCAAGTATTTCACGTTTGCGCATGCGCTGACAGGAAGATTTCCATGATTTTGGAATGGGACCATCTGCGATCAAACCCGCGTGTACCCTCAAAATTTCAGCGTTCAGTTGGAAGCGTTAGAAGGAAACGGTCAACATTTCATGTTCGCGCAGGCGCAGACGAAAGTTACGTTACGATTCCAATGAAATTCATTTTGAACTATCAAAGTACTATTCCTGATCGACCCTGCAAGTTTGAACTCATTTCAACGATATTTAGGGTTGTTATGGGCGTTTCAAGTATTTCACGTTTGCACGTGCGCAAATGAAAGTTACAGTAATTTTTCAATAATTTTTGTATGGGATCGTTTGTGACCCAACCCGCACCTACCGTCCAAATTTTAGCCCGTTTCGACCATTATTTCGGGTAGTTATGGGCGTTACAAGGAATTATCACAGACAGACAGACACGGAACTAAAAATGTTCCTCGATGTCTGAAACGCAAAATGGTAGTGAAAATTTTAAATTTGGAGGACAAAATTTTTTTACTCATTCACGAATCCAAGGCTACCTTCGGTAGTATTTGCCTTCTTCTTCCTGGTGTCTGCTGTGGCGATAAACGCGGGGTGCCATCCTCCTCTCCAACTAACGCCTGCTGTGATGATAACCATGAGGTAACCGCGGGGTATTTGCCTTCTTCTTCCTGGCGTCTGCTGTGGTGATAACCGCGGGACGCCTTTCACTCTCCTGGCACTCGCTGTGGTGATAAACGCGGGGTGCCATCCTCCTCTCCAACTAACGCCTGCTGTGATGATAACCATGAGGTAACCGCGGGGTATTTGCCTTCTTCTTCCTGGCGTCTGCTGTGGTGATAACCGCGGGACGCCTTTCACTCGCCTGGCACTCGCTGTGGTGATAAACGCGGGGTGCCATCCTCCTCTCCAACTAACGCCTGCTGTGATGATAACCATGAGGTAACCGCGGGGTATTTGCCTTCTTCTTCCTGGCGTCTGCTGTGGTGATAACTGCGAGGCGTTAGACCTCCTTCAACCAAACCAAACCTTCCCCTACCAATTACCACACACACGTTTTTCAGTGAGAATCGATGCTGAGATTTACCATAACAAACACCTAGGAAATCTAGATACCTGCGATGATGATAGGATGGATTCAACAGCACGATCCTCAAAGGTTGATAAAGTGGCTAGTGGTGAAATATTATTCTCATTACAGTACCATCGTTGTAACTTTGAAAATGATTATCCAAATATAACATGTTAAATGCAAGAGTCGAAAAAAATGTTCCTCAAAAATGAAAATTTCCACTCGCACTTTACGTTTCAGACATCAAGGAACATTTTTGGTTCCGTGTCTGTCTGTCTGTTTGTCGTCAATTCCGTTTAAAGCCCATAACTCCCCAAAATAACGGTCAAAACGGGCTGAAATTTGGAGGGTAGGAGCGGGTTGGGTCACAGATGGTCCCATACCAAAATCATTAGAAAGTACTGCCTCTTTCTTCTCCGCGAACGTGAAATATTGAAACGCCCTTAACTACCTTAAATATCCTTGAAATGAGTTCAAACTTGGTGGGTCGATCAGGAAGAATACGTTGATCGTTCCATACGAATTTCATTGGAATCGTACTGTAACTTTTGTCTGCGCATGCGCGAACATGAAATGCTGAACATTTCATTGTAACGCTTCTAACTACGCAAAAAATAGTCGTAGAGAGCTGAAATTTTGAGGGTACACGCGGGTTGGATCTCAGATGGTCCCGTTTCAAAATAAACCTACTCAACTATTCTACACGTTCATGTGATTCAAGTGAAGAAGCTGTACTGCCTACTCGAACTGGCAGACGATAGAATTTTGTTTTTGTATAAAAATAAAGGTTTTGTATAGGATTTCATACACCGATGATGCCCCTAGGAGTAAGTGTGAGTAAATTTAATCAAATTTGATAACAGTGGAGCTGGCTGAAAGAGTCGATTTACATTTTGATTGACCTAAAAAGCTTATTTTTACTGAAATTTTGTTCCTTCTTCGTTTCTTTGCGCTATTTTCATTCGAAGAGAGGTTTTTCTTTATAAAAATTTGCATAACTTCATAGTTTTTTTACACGTTTCAAATGCTTTAAAAAAAATGAACGATAATATATCGTTATAATTTTACGATATTCAGCACATCCTCCTCGGTACATACCTACTTGGTCAGTTGGCCAAATTGAGGCGTCAGTAGTTGGTAGGACAATTTGGGCTGAGTTGGCAATGGCGAAATCGAGTTCAGAAAGCAATAACCTTTTCTCAGCTCGTAAATCGACGAAACGGAATGTTCAAGGAAACCATCGTTTGACGCCCACTGCCTCTGGCCCTAAAAACGTAAAAACAGTGGGATTAAACAGTTGGCCAGAGCACGCACAGTTGTCAAATCCTTGTCATTTGGCAAAATGGAGTTTGGTGAGCGAATTTTAAGCACTTGGCCAATTCACGTATACAGTTGTCAAATCCTAGTCATTTGACAAACGATTTTAATGAGCAAATCCTGAGCAGTTGGCAAACTCACGTACGGCTGTCAAATCCTAGTTGGCGAATTGGAGTTTTAAGTGCAAATCTTGAACAGTTGGCATATTCCAAATTTTTTGCCAGTTTTTAGTTGGCAAAGTTTGTTTCCAAACAGGCCGTAGGGTTCAAAATAGTTCAAAACCTACCAATCTGAAGGGGATATTCAAGAACATGTCTGCTTGGGTGGCAACAAAGAAAAATGTAGTTATTCAAAAAATAGTATATTTCCACTAATACACGGAAAAACGCGAAAAACCGTGTTATACCGGTTTCGGTGATCAAACCATCGTCAGTATCAAACAATAACTGATTACGGTAACTGGTTATTGTTTGTTACTGACGATGGTTTGATCACCAAAACCGTCATAACAATGTTTTTCGCGTTTTGTCGTGTATTAGTGGAAATATACTATTTTTTCAATAACTCCGTTTATCTTCGAAATGAGTTTCCACGATTTCTTCGCGAGTGATTTAGTTCGAAACCATCGTTTGACACCCACTGCCTCTGGTCCTAAAAACCTAAAGACAGTGGGGCTTAAACAGTTGGCTAGAGCACGCAGTTGTCAGATCCTAGCCATTTGACAAACTATTTTAATGAGCAAATCTTGAGCAATATTGGCAAACTCACGTACGGCTGTCAAATCCTAGGCAGTGGGCGAATTGGAGTTTTAAGTGCAAATCTTGAACAGTTGGCATATTCCAAATTTTTGGCCAGTTTTCGTTGCCAAAGTTTCTTTCCAAACAGACCGTAGGTTTCAAAATAGTTCAAAGCCTACCAATCTGAAGGGGACATTCAAGATCATGTCTGCTTGGGTGGCAACAAAGGTTCTTTACTCAAAGTCTAGAGCAGGTCAGCTTGATGCTCAAGTATTTTATTGGAGTCTGAAAAATCTCAAAATATGTCGGTAGCCTTCCCCAAATTGGCTACTACCTGGATTCCCCCTCAACGCCAAGCACACGCACAAAAAACCACTAAAAGAACGAGATGTGAGGTGTAAACGTGGATGTGCGGAATGGTTTTGTGTGAGGTGGCCAGCCAGCAGGTAGCAGGAGATTGAGGCGTCTGATTAGCTCTGCTCTCCGGTAGTTTCTCAGTAGATCGAAATCGCTTTGAGGGCGCATTTTCGAGAAGATAATTTTTACCGAAGCGCCCTGTTTTGAAGTGAGCTTGTGATCACACGGGTTGTGACGGTGGGCAGTTCTCGAGTCGTTTGCGTTTCCGGTGAGGACGGGGTCGGTCAGGCTGAAACCTAATCGCCGTCCCCTCTTAACTGGTGATAGTATCGCTAGTCGTAGAAGGGGGACTCTCGAGGGTCCACCGTCACTCACCTCCTCTTTCACAATTTTATAGTAAGAAGGTTACGCTGGTGTACTGTTACTATGATGCGCAATCCTGGCTTCCCTGCGGCGGTGGATTCGTGGAGAAATAAAAATAAAAACCAACAGCGCCGTGAGGGGGTTGTACGTACTGGTGGAATACCGGTTTCGGCAAAGAGCCTTCTTCAGTCTTAATTCTCTTTCACACAGCTACAACCATAACCAGACATCTGTATTCTCCCCAACCAGAGCAGCTGTATTCACGGACTTCTAGGGACGTCTTCATAAACTCATGCTGATGCAGACTCCAGGGATACTACAAGCAAATTACGTACAAATAATTTCCACAACGGAAACGCCTCGAAAAATAATAAAAATTGATATAAAATTAATAAAACGGTAGACAACAAATTGCACTTATGCCCTTGTCTTTAAATAGCAAAATAGCGATAACAGCAATCAATCTTAACCTGGCTAATGCGTTTCCCTCAAGAAAACCCTAAATCGAGTTCATAATGAAGACAGCCAGGTTACTGCAGACTCATAAATCCATCATTAATTATTTATTGCTATTAATGAAGCATAACTATTGTTACAAAAGTACCAAAGTTACAAAAGTACCTTCAACAAAATACAAAATAACCATAAATAAATTCAAGATAACGGCATCCTGGAAATGTCAACCCCTGTTTTTCACCTCTTAGAGACGACTGAAATTAACGCTGAGCTTCGCGGGCCAACTAGACCCCAGATTGGAACTACAAACCGAATTTCATCAATTTTGGTTCATGGCAACTAAGGAAAGTGTTGTACATTGTACGGCGGACAGACACACATTTTTTTAATTCCATTTTCGGACTTTACGTACCTTGAAACGGAAACTATCAAATTTTGAGGGGGGTTAACTTTTTTTCATGTTTGATTCCAAAGATTTATCATTGAAAATTATAAACCAAAACATTTCTGTTTGTTTAATCACAACTAACAGTCCTATTTTTATTTTTTTAACATGTGCTACATTAGGTCCTAAATGTGTATGTGGTCTGCCCTACATTAGGCGGTGAACGTCCTACATTTTCACGGGGTCTTTAGAAAAAACGAGATGGTAACCCTGGACGTCCTCCTTGCCGTCTACAAACCTTTTATTGACCGGTCTAAAAGACAAACTGAGATCAACCAAGCTGCCTTTCGCTGATCGACCTGCTCAATATTCTATTCGTAAGACGAAAAATAAGGTAAAATCCAAGTAAATAGTCGTTATTCTCTACTTTAAAAAAAATAGTTTCATGCTCGATTCCAAAGGTTTATTATTGAAAATTATAAACCAAAATAAGGTGGAAATCTGCGCCATTCCCTCTTGTTAGGGTATACGTAGGTAGGGTATGTTTGTGATGGTATATGAGAATCCCGTCCATAACGGATCAGGGCTCTTCTCGATTTTTTTTGTGCACGCAGCAGAAAGGATACAGGTGGTTTGCAAAACGAACCGCCAACTCCTGAAAGCGTTGCGTTATAATAATATTATAGTCAATGTCTTACCATGGGGAAGTCAACTCCTAACCCTACCTTTATTGAACACCTAGGTAGATTTTACACAAAACCGGAGAAAAGAATCTCGGATCATTTCACCCATAGATAGATAGATAGATGAATATTTATTTCCAACTCATACAACAGTTAATACAAGAAGCAGTAAAAATGTTGGAAATTACCCTTCCACTTTAAAGCCTAAGGCTATGCGTTGTGAAAGGGGGTCTCTGACTTTAATTTAACTTCTTAAATACAATTTAATTCAATTTAAGAAAATTTATGGCTTAAGAAATGTTAAATCAAAGATTAAGCGTACAAATCTAACAACCGCAAATTAAATCAGGAATAAATACTCGTCAGAAAAGCGGTACACTGTTCATGACTAGCTGTTGTTAACCAGGAAAATAAGGGTTTTTTAAATATTTGGCTCTGGAAAGGGCGTTAGGACACCTGAGGACAGCAGAAACATTTCTCAAGGCAATAGGGACCTTATAAGAGATCAAATTTTTGGAGCATTCCAAATTAAAACGAGGAACAGTTGCCACAGCTTGTGTATTTAATCTTAGCTGATAAGGGAGGTCTCGCGCACTGCTAAACGAGTCGCCATGCTTCTGCTAAAACATTAAAATGTTCTTTTTATAAAGCTTGTGTAGAGAGAAAACCGGGAGTACGGAGAAAACCTCGGAAGTGGAGAATCGGCGATTCTTCTTGGCTGTTACCTTCAAAATGGCTTTTCGCCTGACGAACAGAGGATGAAGCACAGTCTTGTACGACCCACACCAGGCTTGTGTCCCGGGAGACAAAACTGACTGGACCAAAGCTTTGCAAATGAATAAGACGGTAGTTTTTCTTTAGCACATTCCGCAGAATGTAATGGAACTCTGTAGGCATTTTCGTAAGATAGGGGCGCCACTCTTGCCATTTCAAGTCCCATAGTAAACTCCATCGCCTACCAAGGAGGCGCAGGCGCACCTAACCGATTTCTTCATCAGAGGTAAACAAGGAAGAGGAAACGGAAAGGAAAAGAGTAAAGGATGGAATCCCTTTCTCCCAGGTAAAGACAGATAATCCTGGGGATAGGTTGGGATACCCAGACCGTTTGCCAGGACCAAAACGCCATTGAGAGCGATAGCTGTTGACCCACAGACCCGAGGGAAAGGTTTGAAGAAAAAAAAAAGACCCGGGCACAAGGCAGACCCTTGGACAACGCCAGAGATGACTCCCTGAACGGTGGGGGATTTTTTCGGGAAGGTTTCAAGGCGGTTTTCGGTTATAAGAGCGAGGGTTGAAAGGAATAAACGAAGATCGCGTTTCATCTTGAGGATTCGACGGTCCAGGAGGGGTCTGTAGAAACAGGTTTGGTGGCTCCGTGACTCGAGGGCCTCCTCCTCCCCCCTTTGCTCGCCCAATCATCATGTAGCACCACAGACAACCTTCAACAGCTAAGGTAGCCGAACACATTATTATCCTTCTAAACCTTTACCAGGCCCTTGGATCCGAAACCTCGATCCTCACAATACTCCTGGGTACCCGCTCACCACACAGAGGTTTAGAATCCAGTCCAAAAGCAGCACTTTCACCAACTGGTTACCTACCATGTGAAAACTCATCATAAGTAATTCGGGAGCATCCATGACTTCTGTTTGTATTTTTGAACGGAATTAGATTCAATCCTTAGAATTCTAAGACCAACCGCACTCTCCTACAATGAATAATTCTTTTGGTTTACTATTCTGTGAGTAGCACACCTATAGCAAAAAATTTTTATGACACCCCTCAAAATTTTTTCTTTTACGTTTCAAGTTGCCCAGATTCCAAAAATGTATGTCCGTCCGCACGTAGGTATACCTGCTTCATTTTCGGTATAAAAAATTCGTTCTTTCGCACACATGCTCCTTGGGCCCTAGTTGTGCTCACAACTTTGCAGCCAGATCGGAATATACCCAGGGGTGTATTGGGTGAGAAATGGGTATAAAAATAGGTACTTTCTGTGTTCTAGTAACATGAGCTTTTGAGGTATCGTTTTCCGTGTTTTTGGGACGAGAAGACCGATTATGAAGTCGATTTTGACCAAAGAGTGGAAAATTGAGGTTCTAACGCAGTTCCAGCTTTAAATTTACGTTAAATTTTGATCTAAAATCGTCGTTCTTCCGCACACAGTTTGGGTCCCCGTTTGGGAACACATTTGGATCCTAGTTGTGCTCCCAAAAACGGCAGCCCGATCGGCACACACCCAGGGGTGTTATGGGAGGAAATGGGTGTAAAAATAGGGGTTTTCGAGGGATTTTGGAGGTTTTATTGAAAATTCCAAGTTTTGTAGGGCAAGAAACCCGAATATTAGGTTGATTTTGAGCGAAGAGTGAAGAATTGAGGTTTTAACGAAGATTAAGCTCCCAAAATTCAGGTTTTTATTAGTCTAAAACATGGGAAATTGTCTGAAATTTGTATAATAACATTAGACGTAGTATCAACAGGTGAATCAAGACAACTAAATGGCACTATCAATTATCAAAAATAATCTGTAAATAAAAAGCCGAGCCTAATTCGTGTTTTTGGGGGCCAAAATTGGTGGAAACCATCAAAAATAGCCATTTCAATAACTGCACACGAAAGAAACAATAAATGAACAGCCAACATTTCTGTAGTTAAGTCCAGTAGAATAATAAACCCATGTGACAAGGACTTTGCAGGGGTTTTCTATATGAGCCTCCAAAATGTCGACAACAGTGACGTCACTTGTCATCATATCATCTCATTTCATTTCATTTCTTTCCGTTTCGTTTTGTTTCGTTACGTTACGTTTCGTTTCGCATTGTTACGTTTTGTTTCGTTTCGCTACTTTTCGTTTTGTTTCGTTTGGCTTCGTGTCGTTTCGTTTTGTATCATTTGGTTTCGTGTCGTTTCGTTTCGTTTCGTTACGTTACGTTTTGTTTCGTTTCGTTACGTTTTGTAACATTTTGTTACGTTTCGTTCCTTATTGTTTTGTTTCGTTTCTTTCCGTTTCGTTTCATTACGTTTCGTTTGGTTTCCCGTCGTTTTGTTTTGATCGTTTCGTTTCGTTTTGTTACGTTTCGTTTCATTTCGTTTCGTTTTGTTTCGCTACGTTCGTTTCGTTACATTTTGTTTCGTTACATTTCAATTCATTTCGTTTCGTTATATTTAGTTTCGTTTCGTTTGGTTTCGTGTCGTTTCGTTTCGTTTAGTTACGTAACATTTTGTTACGTTTCGTTTCATTTGTTTTGTTACATTTTGTTTCGTTACGTTTCATTTCGTTTTGTTTCGTTTCATTACATTTTGTTTCGTTACGTTTCATTTCGTTTTGTTTCGTTTCATTACATTTTGTTACGTTACGTTTCGTTACGTTTCATTACGTTTTGTTACGTTTCGTTTCGTTTTGTTTCGCTACGTTCGTTTCGTTACGTTTTGTAACATTTTGTTACGTTTCGTTCCTTATTGTTTTGTTTCGTTTCTTTCCGTTTCGTTTCATTACGTTTCGTTTGGTTTCCCGTCGTTTTGTTTTGATCGTTTCGTTTCGTTTTGTTACGTTTCGTTTCATTTCGTTTCGTTTTGTTTCGCTACGTTCGTTTCGTTACATTTTGTTTCGTTACATTTCAATTCATTTCGTTTCGTTATATTTAGTTTCGTTTCGTTTGGTTTCGTGTCGTTTCGTTTCGTTTAGTTACGTAACATTTTGTTACGTTTCGTTTCATTTGTTTTGTTACATTTTGTTTCGTTACGTTTCATTTCGTTTTGTTTCGTTTCATTACATTTTGTTTCGTTACGTTTCATTTCGTTTTGTTTCGTTTCATTACATTTTGTTACGTTACGTTTCGTTACGTTTCATTACGTTTTGTTACGTTTCGTTTCGTTTTGTTTCGCTACGTTCGTTTCGTTACGTTTTGTAACATTTTGTTACGTTTCGTTCCTTATTGTTTTGTTTCGTTTCTTTCCGTTTCGTTTCATTACGTTTCGTTTGGTTTCCCGTCGTTTTGTTTTGATCGTTTCGTTTCGTTTTGTTACGTTTCGTTTCATTTCGTTTCGTTTTGTTTCGCTACGTTCGTTTCGTTACATTTTGTTTCGTTACATTTCAATTCATTTCGTTTCGTTATATTTAGTTTCGTTTCGTTTGGTTTCGTGTCGTTTCGTTTCGTTTAGTTACGTAACATTTTGTTACGTTTCGTTTCATTTGTTTTGTTACATTTTGTTTCGTTACGTTTCATTTCGTTTTGTTTCGTTTCATTACATTTTGTTTCGTTACGTTTCATTTCGTTTTGTTTCGTTTCATTACATTTTGTTACGTTACGTTTCGTTACGTTTCATTACGTTTTGTTACGTTTCGTTTCGTTTCGTTTTGTTTCATTTTTCGTTTCGTTTTTCATTTCGTTTCGTTACGTTTAGTTTAGTTTCGCTTCGTTTCGTTTCGTTTCAAGCTAGCTCGAAATCTTTCACGTTCGCCCGTATTCGCGCGAAACTAGTCCTCCCAGTGGACGGGATTCCGTGAGAATCCCTCTGTTTGAACTTTGGCGAACTGTTAGCGCAAATTCGCGCCTTTTCGCGCTGCCTCTCTTCGCGCCAAAAACAGTAAAACAGGAAGTCAGGAAGTGGCCCGCCCCACAAGCGTCTTTTTTTGTGTCCGCCACGATCTATAAAAGAGCGGCAAATGGCTTCATTCAAAAGAATTATGCTAATGAGGGAGCTACAGCCCTCCGCCTTCCTAGCGACCCGCGGCTCTGAGGTAATACAACCTGTCTCCTGGGAACGGGAGCCCTGCCGGGTCTCGTCTTGAAGGATTCTTTTGACCTTTTTTTTCACGACAATGAAATTATTTTAAGTGGATGCAAACGTACAACCTGCTCTTTCTCACCTGACAAAAGGAAATGACCTGCACTTGCGCTGACTGCAGGGGACGAACTGAACGTGCTGTTTAGTTGTGGAACCTGTTTGGCACGCGTGGCTCGCGCCGCACAGGTCATCAGTTTCGATGGACGAACCCCCTTCAAAACGCAGCAAAGTCCTTGTCACATGGGTTTATTATCCTATTGGACTTACCTACAGAAATGTTGGCTGTTCATTGGAAGTGAAAAAATTAAAATAGCTATTATTGATGGTTTCCACCAATTTTGGCCCCCAAAAAACAAGAATTAGGCTTTTTTTTTTAACAAAAATTATCTTTGACAGTGCCATTTAATTGTCGTGATTCACCTGTTGCTACTACTTCTAGTGTTATTATACAAATGTATGGTGATTTCGGACAATTTCCCAGGTTTTTGACCCATAAAAAATGAATGTTTGGAGCTGAACCTTCGTTTGGTCAAAATCAACTTCATATTCCGTCTTCTCGCCCTAAAAAAACACGGAAAACGATACCTCACAAGCTAATGTTCACTAAAACCTCAAAAAACCTGGAAAACCCCTATTTTTACACCCATTTTTCCCCACATAACACCCCTGGGTGTATTACGATCGGGCTGCCGAGCTTCGGAGCACAACCCATTTGTGTTCCAATATTTGGACACATACTGTGTGAGGAAGACCAGCGATTTTAGACCAAAATTTAGCGTAAATGGCGGTGGGTGGGTGGGTGGATGGATGGATGAATGGATGAATTAATGAATAAGTGGACGGACGGACGGATGGATAGATGGATGGATGGATGGGTGGGTGAACCGATGGATGGATGGATGGATGGATGGATGAATCGATGGATGGATGGATGAATGAATGAATGAATGAATGAATGGATGGATGATGGATGGATGGATGGATGGATGAATGAATGAATGAATGGATGGATGATGGATGGATGGATGGATGGATGGATGAATGAATGAATGAATGGATGGATGGATGGATGGATGGATGAATGGATGGATGGATGGATGGATGAATGAATGAATGAATGAATGGATGGATGATGGATGGATGGATGGATGGATGAATGAATGAATGGATGGATGGATGGATGGATGAATGAATGGATGGATGATGGATGATGGATGGATGGATGGATGAATCGATGGATGGATGAATGAATGAATGAATGATTGAATGAATGAATGGATGGATGGATGATGGATGGATGGATGGATGGATGAATGAATGAATGAATGGACGGATGGATGGATGGATGGATGGATGGATGGATGGATGGATGGATGGATGGATGAATGAATGAACGCATGAATAAATAACTAAATAACTAAATAACTGAATAAATAGATAAATAAATGAATAAATAAATAAATAACCGAATACCTGAATATATATAAATAAATAAATGAATAAATAAATAACTGAATAACTAAATAAATAAATATATAAATAAATAACTGAATAACTGAATAAATAAATGACTAAATGAATAAATAAATAAATAGGTACCTAACTGAATAACTGACTAAATAAATAAATAAATAAATAAATAAATAAATAAATAAATAAATAAATAAATAAATAAATAAATAAATAAATAAATAAATAAATAAATAAATAAATAAATAAATAAATAAATAAATAAATAAATAAATAAATAAATAAATAAATAAATAAATAAATAAATAAATAAATAAATAAATAAAATAATTATCACATTTCACGGCACATCGGCGGAAAAGGCAGTGAAATCTTTCCTAATACCTCGACAACAGAAGAGACCTGTGGCTGTACCATAATGTTCTCAGGCACTGTAGTTCCTCTTCTGTTTTTCAAATGTTCTTCTAAAAATCTTGAAATCTCCACCGGGTTGGTTCCAACAGAAATAACAGTGATACGAAGGGCCGAGGGGGCCGTCTTCGGGAAGGCCATCACCAATCACCATCGATCCCACGATATCGGGATCGGCGAAGCATTTCCTTCGTAGTCAAAGACAAATGATGCGTCCGATCTCGGCTTGGAGATAATAACAGATGTACGGAACTGCATCATCATCTCTCATCCCCGTGGCAGTCTCTCATGAGATATTCCTTTCGTTTTCCAACACTGTATTCTTTTACTGTTAGTCGTCGAATTGTATCTTAAATCGAAACGAGGTACGCGGCTGAGTTGTAACAGTTGTTAATGCATGAGCACGCAGAACTGCTACTCAGGAACGGTGCCACCCGTCCCAGTAATACGAAGGAGAACAATCAATCCACTTCCTGCTTTCAACAAGGTATGATCAAACCTCCCTCATTTTGATTTATTATTCTGTGAATAGTACACCTATGTACTCGCTCAGCAAAAAAAATTTATAACACCCCCTCAAATTTTTTTAGGACGAGAAGACCGATTATGAAGTCGATTTTGACCAAAGAGTGGAAAATTGAAGTTCTAACGAAGTTTCAGCCTGAAATTTACGTTAAATTTTGGTCTAAAATCGTCGTTCTTCCACGCACAGTTTGGGCCCCCATGGAAACACATTTGGATCGTAGTTGTGCTCCGAAGCTCGGCAGCCCGATCGGAATACACCCAGGGGTGTTATGGGAGGAAAATGGGCTTAAAAATAGGGGTTTTAGAGCTTTTTTAAGGTTTTAGTGAACACGAGCTTGTGATGCATCGTTTTCCATGTTTTGTACATGAATTTTATTGGAATCATAATGTAACTTTCGTCTGCGCATGCGCTAACATGAAGTGTTGACCATTTCCTTGTGACGCTTCTAACAACGCGAAAAATAGTCGTAGGGAGCTGAAATTTTGAGGGTACGCGCGGGTTGGATCGCAGATGCTCCCGTATCAAAACGAACCTGCCCAACTACTCTACACGTCCATGTGATTCAAGTGAGGAAGCTGGGAGCCTATTCTGTAAGGCAAAGAGACATCTCTTTTCGGTCCGACTCTCTCTTTTGGCAGAAGAGATTCTTATAGTATATCCATGACAGGGTTATTCAGTGACTTCTAAAAGAGAGAGTTGGCGGCCATCTTGGCATTTTCGATCTCTTTCAGAGAGACCTACTTAGGTGTCTTTCCTCGAAAGAGAGAGTCTATTTCTCGTTCGTTTGACAGTGATAAATCGTGTAATATCCTCGTTCATCCGCAACCACATCGGTAATTTTAATCATGCGTTTTTTTCATTTCATAAAGGTAAGTCAATTTTCATTAAAAATATATACGTATTATTGATTCATGAGTAAAAACGTCCAAGTACGGGTTAAGGTAGGTACCTACCTAACAGTGGCCGTTCATTAGGTGTAGATATAATACAAGCATTAAGCCCCCTAATTCGACTGGGCAGACTTTTAATTTATTATTCTGTGAATAACACACCTATGTGATCGCAAAAAATCAGCAAAAAATTGTTACAACACCCCCGCAACATTTTTTTCCTTTTCCGTTTCAAGGTGCGTAGATTCCAAAACTGCAATGTCCGTCCGCCGTCCGCCGTACGCCGTTAGCCGTATCACGCATATCGGATTCATTTTCGGTCTAAAAAATTCGTTCTTTCGCATACTCAATCCATTCCCTAGTTGTGTTCCGAAACTTTTCGGCCCGATCGGAATATACCCAGGGGTGTTATGAGTGAAAATGTGTATAAAAATAGGTACTTTTTGTGTTGTAGTAACATGTTAGTAACTGGAGCTTTTGACGTATCGTTTTCCATCTTTTTTGGGACGAGAAGCCCGAATGTGAAGTCGATTTTGATCAAAAAGTAGAAAATTGAGGTTCTACCGGATGTTCAGCTCTTAAAATTGATTTTTTATGAATCAAAAACCTGGGAAATCGTCTGAAATCTCCATCAATTTGTAGAATAACACTAGAAAAAGTGTCAACACGTGGATGAAGACGATTAAATGGCACTACCAATGATCAAAGATAATTTGAAAAAAAAAGAGCGTAGGTACCTACTTTGTGTTTTGGGGGCCAAAATTGGTGGATACCATTTGAAATAGATATTTCAATTATTTCACATAAAAGAAACAATAAATAAACAGCCAACATTTCTGTAGGTGTGTCCAAGAGAATAATAAACCCATGTGACAAGGACTTTGCAGCGTTTTTGTGTTTTAGTAACATGTTAGTAACTGGAGCTTTTGAGGTATCGTTTTCCATGTTTTTGAGGACGAGAAGACCGAATATGAAGTCGATTTTGACCAATGAGTGGAAAATCGAGGTTCTACCAAATGTTCAGCTCCCAAAATTGATTTTTTATGAGTCAAAAACCGGAGAAATCGTCCGAAATCACCATCAATTTGTATAATAACACTAGAAAAAGTGTTAACACGTGTATCAAGTCGATTAAATGGCACTACCAATGATGAAAGGCCAATTGAAAAAAAAAATCGAAAAGGGCGTACCTACTTGGTGTTTTAGGGGCCAAAATTGGTGGAAAACATCTTTTAAAAAACCACAGTCATGCAGCATGGCTATAAGAGCGAATTTTCGAAGTTTCGGCATCTTCCTCCTCCGCCTAAAATTTTCTGAAAATTAATTTTCGGCCAATGTTTTCCCAACTTGATACCATACAAAATTAAAACAGGAGTAGTTTTACGCAAAGTAAAAATTGGGGTGGAAGGAGGGGGAGGGGGAAATCAAAAATGTTTTGAATACCAGAAGAGTAGGTATTGGATACGTAACAAATTTTTTGTTCCATTTTTTGCCGAGTAACACCTCGGTTTGTAGATTTTCCAACGCTGAACACGATGGTGAAGTCAGAATTGCGATATCCCATTCCGTTATCAGATTAGAGCAGACGAACCAGGAAGAACATCTCAAGAAATAACCACGTTCCTTCATCTTCAAAGTGCTCCAGTTTGAGAATGGAATGAGATATCGCAATTCTGATTTCACCATCGTGTTCAGCGTACAAAAACCTTTAAAATGAGGTGTCACTTGTCAGACTTTTTCATTTTTGGAATTTATGGGTAATTTTCCCCCACTAAAACTCCCCAAAACTCCCCCTTAGGGTGACCCGATTCTGCCCATCTTCGAACTTAGCCTGTCGATTGCCAAGACAGATTTTTCATGCAAATTTGAACTTTTTATCTCAATTCTTTCGAGAGTTATCGTCTGGAATGACACATACATATATAAATATATATATAAATATATAAATATATAAATATATAAATATATATATATATATACATAAAATTTTTGGTGTCTTTCGGCAGGGAATTCAGGATGGTCTGAAACGGATTTTGGTATAAAAATCTTTCGGAAATTCGAGTTTTAAAAATTTTGGACCGAGAACAATAGCTTCCTTTTCTTCGAAAATTCGCTAATAACTATCTCAATTATTGCGCATGAAAGAAACAATAAATGAACAGCCAACATTTCTGTAGGTATGTCCAATAGAATAATAAACCCATGTGACAAGGACTTAGCAACTTTTTTTTAAAGTGCTCGATCCAAAAAATTTTTCGTACCCACGTTTAACCTCGTAAACGTTCGTATCGTTTTTTTCGTCGTATGCAATGCAAGACTGGAACTTCCGATTTCTTCTACTAAATATCTCATTGACGCTCGAGTTTCACGCTGCGAAGGTAAATCAACCCCTTCGGAAACCCGTGCAAGTGCTCGAAGGGTTTGGAAAGGGGCCGCAGCTCCGAGCTCCGGGCCGCAAAGACCGAAGGTTCCCACGGCGGGCCGCATCTGCCCTTGAAGAGGAAAAAGGCAGGTGAGTCGTATCATATCTCACCACCGCCGCTGCGGCCCCGGAGGATTCACCTGGGTCGAGGATGCCCGAGTACTCTGGCGCCACGATTTAATATAACCAACATTAAAATAAATTAAATATACGCAATAAATCCATTGGCTATTCCAAGATTGGGGATTTTCGGTTTATTCGCCCTCAAAAGACAAACATCGCTACTATGAGTTCTTACAGCACACTCGACTTCGTATTAAAACTACGTATCTAAGCCACACAAAAAAGTCTACCAATTCGAGTAGGCAGAACAGCTTCCTCACTTGAATCACATGAAAGTGTACAATAACTCGGTAGGTTCATTTTGATACGGGACCATCTGCGATCCAACCCCCGTGTACCCTCAAAATTTCAGCTCTCTACGACTATTTTTCGCGTATTTAGAAGCGTCACAAGGAAACGGGCAACATTTCATGTTTGCGCATGCGCAGAGCGAAGTTACAGTACGATTTCAATGAAATTCATAAGGAATTATCAAAGTATTATACCTGACCGACCAACCAAATCTGAACTCATTTCAACGATAATAATTAATTCAAAGATCGCTGTTTCTTTTGCTTTAGTATGTTTTTGGTTTATTATTTTGGTTATAATAAACCATTGGAATCGAGCATGAAAAAAAATTCTTACCCCCCCCCCCCCCCCCCCCCCCAACATTTGATGGTTTACGTTTCAAGGTATGTAGAATCCGAAAATGCAAAAAATATTTCTGTCTGTCCGCCGTACACCACCGTACGGGCCAATTTTCTTAGTTACCATGAATAAAAATTGATGAAATTCGGGTTATAGGTTCCGTTCGGGGTCTAGTTGGTCCTCGAAGCTCGGCGTTACTGTCAGTCATCTCTAAGGGGTTCAAAATAGGGGTTAACATTTTCAGAACGCCATCGAAAACTTTCGATAGAAGGGTATGGTTTTTTTTACGTTATTAAATTTGCCTTGAGCTAAACAATTTTTTGAGACCACCCGGAGCATTGTACGTCCAGCCGTTCGTGTGCACCAAAGAGCTTCGTCACCACGATCATGAATCAAACGGTGTAAATTCAGCCCGGATATCATCACTAGGGAGCACCTGATTATAATCAAGGATGGCTATATGAAGTCGAGTTGGTTGTTCTGCGATATTATTTCATTTGATAAGTGATGGACTATTGGATTTTGTTGATCGGTACCTACTTTTGCAACTTGACCAACCGTTGAAGTATTATTGATAGGCAAGTTATTACACAACGGTTCATTATACTTGACCACGAGGGCAGGTGTTGACCACAGAAAACAGTGATCTACGCAGAAGGGGCATCTATTTCACTCCACATCAACAATTTTCCTTCAGAACTTCATTATTTGCGTTTCTTTTCGCCATTAGTTACTGTTTGTCATCGACAGAATTATTTTAGCAAATTTAACTCGTGATTTAGATAGGTACCTAGTAACGAGTACGGGGTTAGGTACTAACCTACGGAGGGTCTGCGATCTACTTAATATGTATAGCCTAGTACATATTACATTATATAGACGGGTTATCTACACAGAGAGCTGTGATCTGTAACAGAAGGGTATTCTGTACAAAATAATAAACCATTGTGCAGGGATTTGCAGCCTTTTTGTTTTTATCTTGCTCCACCAGAACGGTATTATTTGTAATGGTATTTAGAGGAATTAAATTTATTTTCATTTCATTTTGGTTATGGGCACTCCAAGTATTTCACGTTTGCGCATGCGCAGACGGAACGATTTCCATTATTTTTAAACGGGGCCATCTGCGATCCAACCCGTGTATACCCTCAAAATTTCAGCTCTTTACGACAATTTTTCGCGTAGTTAGAAGCGTCACGAGGAAATGGTCAACGTTTTATGTTCGCGCATGCGCAGACGAAAGTTACATTACGATCCCAATGAAATTCATTTGGCACTATCAAAGTATTATTCCTGATCGACTCCCCGAGTTTCAACCCTTTTCAACGATATTTAAGGTAGGTAGTTATGGGCGTTCAAGTATTTCACGTTTGCGCAGGCACACACGAAAGTTACCGTACTTTTTCAAGATTTTGGTAACGGACCATCTGTGACCCAACCCGCACCTACCCTCGAAATTTCAGCCCACTCTGACAATTATTTCGGGTAGTTATGGGCGTTACAAGGTATTACCACAGACAGACAGACACGGAATCAAAAATGTTCCTCAATGTCTGAAACGCAAAATGGAAGAGGACATTTTCATTTTTGGAGGACATAATTTTTTCTTACTCAATCACGAATCCAAGGCTTCCCTCGGTATTGATGAAGCCACAGATGTTGTGCAAACAGACGTTGTCGAAATTCGTAGTAGGAGTATGACCCACCGTTACATGCGATATTTCGAAAAATCGGACAAAGGCCCCTCCAAGAATATCGCTTTCCGATTCGTCAGCGATTATGAGAATCCGAAAATCCTGGAAGTCTTATTTCACTGGGCAACTTTGGAGAAAGGGTTGGGGAACTTAGGAGGAAATTGTTACAACCGACGAAATCTCCATAGAGAAATTCCACTGTGTCCAATACGAAGAAGTGTTTACGACCTAAATCTCCTTAGGAAATCCAACAACCAGGACAAGGCGGTTAATGGGGTGGGTGACCCCTCGGCAACGGACCCCTCCGTTGTTAACGCCCGTTTTCGAGAACCCCCTAAAAATGTCTGCCAATTCGAGTAGGCAGTACAGCTTCCTCACTTGAATCACATGAACGTATAGAATAGTTGGGTAGGTTCATTTTGATACGGGACCATCTGCGATCCAACCCCCGTGTACCCTCAAAATTTTAGCTCTCTACGACTATTTTTCGCGTATTTAGAAGCGTCACAAGGAAACGGGCAACATTTCATGTTTCCGCATGCGCAGAGGGAAGTTACAGTACGATTTCAATGAAATTCGTAAGGGACTATCAAAGAATTGTTCTTGATCGACCCTCCAAATCTGAACTCATTTGAACGATATTTGAAAAGGTTATGGGCGATTCAAGTATGTGCAGACGAAGCGATTTCCATGATTTTGAAACGGGACCATCTGCCTTCCAACCCGCGTGTACCCTCAAAATTTCAGCTCTGTACGACTATTTTTCGCGTAGTTAGAAGCGTTACAAAAAATGTTCAACATTTCATGTTCGCGCATGCGCAGGCGAAAGTTACAGTACGATTCCAATGAAATTGATTGGGAACTATCAAAGTATTATTCCTGATCGACCCTCCAAGTTTGGACTCATTTCATTTAAGGTAGTTATGGGCGTTTCAAGTATTTCACGTTTGCGCATGCGCAGACGAAAGTTACTGTAATTTTTCAATGATTTCGGAAGGGAACCATCTGTGACCCAACCCGCACCTACCCTCAAAATTTCAGCACATTTCGTTCATAATTTCGGGTAGTTATGGGCGTTACAAGGAATTATCACAGACAGACAGGGAACCAAAAATGTTCTTCAATGTCTGAAACGAAAAGTGGTAGTAGACATTTTCATTTTGGAGGGTATAATTTTTTTTTAAACTTAATCACGAATCCAAGGCTTCCATACCGTAGAGTAGTGAGGAAGCAAAATAACCTGCGAACTTCACTTGAAAGCAAGCAGAAGTTGGAATTGGGTGGCAGGTAAATAATTTGGTTCCCCAACTGTAACGGGTATGAGCCGATTGTTCAACTACGGGTTTGGAGCGAAAAATACGGATTATTAGCGACTAAGGGGATTATTCCACATTTAGACGGCTTTAAATCCAAAACCTGACTTGTACATACAAACGGATAATCGACTTCGTCCGTCTTACCGTTAAACACCGCCTGGTCGTTACCCCACTTGACAATGCCGTTCGGAAAGCAGTTCATTCACAGTATGTTTGTCATGCTTGACAACAATAGTATCCAGGGCAACACTTATAGCATTTAGGAAATGTAATTCGTACCCGCATGTAAAAATAAGATAACGCTGCAAAGTCCTTGTCACATGGGTTTATTATTCTACTGGACTTGCTTACAGAAATGTTGGCTGTTCATTTATTCTCAACAGCACGAATTAGACTCCTAGTTTGTTTACGAATTATCTTTGATCATTGATAGTTACAACCTCAATTCTTCACTTTTTGGTTAAAATAAACTTCATATTCGGTCTTCTCGCCATAAAAAAACATGGAAAACGATACCTCACAAGCTCATGTTCACTAAAACCTCAAAAATCCCTCGAAAACCCCTATTTTTACACCCATTTTTCTCCCATAACACCCCTGGATGAATTCCGATTACGGCCGTATTTCGGAGTACAAGTAGGACCCAAATGTGTTCCTAAATGGGGACCCAAACTGTGTGCGGCAATTGTACGACCAGCCGTTCGTTTGCAACGAAAAGCTTCGTCAACACGATCGTGAATGAAACGGTATAAATCCTGCCCGGATATCATCGCTAGGGAGCACCTGATTATAATCACGAATGGCTGTATGAAGTCGAGCTGGTTGTTCTGTGATTTTATTATGTAGTTTATTATTCTGCGAATAACACACCTATGTAATCGCTCAGCAAAAAAATTGTTTTACACCCCCTCAAAATTCCGTCCACCTATCATGCATAACTACTTCATTTTCGGTCTAAAAAATTCATTTTTTCGCACACAGTCTCCAATTTGGCCCTAGTTGTGTCCCGAAACTTTGCAGCCCGATCGGAATATACCCAGGGGTGTTATGGGTGAAAATGGGTATAAAAATAGGTATTTTTTGTGTTTTAGTACAATGAGCTTTTGAGGTATCGTTTTTCATTTTTTTGGGACGAGAAGACCGAAAATGAAGTCAGTTTTGACCAAAGAGTGGAAAATTGAGGTTCTACCAAAGGTTAAGTTCCTAAAATTGATTTTTTTATTAGTCAAAAACCTGGGAAATCGTCTGAAATCACCATCAATTTGTATAACAACACTAGAAGTAGTATCAACAAGTGAATCAAGACGATTAAATGGCACTATCAAAATTAGCGGAAACAACCAAAAATAGCTGTTCCAATTATTGCACATGAATGAAACAATAAATGAACAGCCATCATTTCTGTAGGTCCAATAGAATAATAAACCCATGTGACAAGGACATTGCAGCGTTTTTCATTTTGAAGAATGATAGCTGTTTTCGATTTGGTTGATAGGTACTTTCGGAACTTGAACAAACGTTATACTTCATGAATAACAACGAATAATGATGCCTCACTTCCGACTACCTTACAATCAGATCAGTCGACTGAATCCTTCAAAATAGAATTGGCGCATACCTGCTGCAAATGCACAAATCTGACCTGCACACCGACTTCCTGAATAGGTTTGATCTGTAATTGTATAACTGTGTTATCTATTTACTATCTTGGAATATGGATGGCATAGGTACTACATACCCACGTATATAGATTAATTTTTTTTTTTTCACTCAAGTTGAATATTGACTGTAAATATATTGTTTCCAGCTAAAAGTACACGCTCAATCCAAACTAATAAGCTAGTTCAGTGACAACCAGCCCCTGGACGGGTCGTCAAGACCTTAGGGGCCCATTCATGAACTTGGTTTTCACATGTTTCTGTACTTATATTCTTCGTTATGTACTAAATATGTGTTTTAATAAAGAATTGAATTGAATGAATTATTTAATCAATCGTATTTTTATCGCTGGCTCCAGTACTCGATTTAGGGCTTTTCTGGGAGGAGCACGAGGGTATTGGCCACAGAAAATAGTGATCTACGCAGTAGGGCATCTACATGTACAGGTGAACAATAAATCGTTGTGTAATAATTTGCAGCATTTTTTTAATTCCTTTTTCGAATTCCAGATACCTTGAAACACGGAAACAATCAAATTTTTGTTGGGGGGGGGGGGGGGGGGGTTAAATTTGGGAGCGTATTGACATCAGGTGTTCTACCTTCGCGGGGTGTTAGAGCGAGGAATGCAGAAACAAATAAAGTTAGGAGAACGAAGGAAAGGAAAATCCTCGTAAACAGAGCAACAGCGTAACGAGGGGTTCGATAGATGAATGGCGCCGGTGGCAGCAGCGGTGGAAGGGCGGGAGTGTTGATTCAGGAACAGGATGCGGATGTCAACCGTAAAACCAGGTAGTTCCTGACCCCCCCCCCCCCCCCCCCCCACAGACACCAGAAAGAAAGTTGTGAGGAGGAAACAAAACAAAACAAAAAAAACAAGCAACTGTCCACTGGGCCGCAAAAGGGCACTGAGATATCGGAAGCTACGAGGGATTCAATTAAGCTGCAAGGCCCTGAAGGGCAGAGTGAAAGGGCCCAGCTTGATCGCTCGAAAGGGTTTCGATTTATTGGAAACCGCAAAATCAAAAACCCTGCAAAGTCCCATCTGCTATCTGCTTAATCTGCTTAATAGCCCCATCACCAGAATGCAGAGGAATGTGAATTACTTGGCCTCCCTGTCTGATGACATGGACATAGTAGCTTCCAGCCTGGCCTCTACAAAAAGGCATTTAAAACAAATTTTACTAATGTAGGATTCTTTTGTTATATTTTTTTTATCCATAATGCTATTGTTGTATATTTATTTATAGTTAAATACCAAATTCGTAATTCCCTATTAAGTCCAGTATGTCGATAAAGTCTGTATCTGTTTTTGCCCGTATAATTGTTTACATTATATGTTGATATTTTTATCTTATGTATTTTGATAATGGTATCATTTCTGTGAAATTATTAGTGTTCAGTAATTATGTAATTGGGCTCTGCCCGTTTATTTTCTAAATAAATAAATAAATAAATAAAGTCCTTGTCACATGGGTTTATTATTCTACTGGACCTACCTCCAGAAATGTTGGATGTTCGCTCGTTTATTGTTTCTCAGAAGCACGAGTTACTTAGTTTGTAAAAAAAAACCACAGTCATGCAGCATGGCTATAAGAGCGAATTTTCGAAGAAATAACTGATTTTATGTAAAATGTGATGTTTGGAATATCCCATTCAAATATGGGCAATCTTAAACTTATTGGGTAATTATAGGTATTCAAGTATGTACGTATATTGTAGTATTGGTACTACAATATACGTACAGTTACTTATCAAACATACGTACAGTACGTATGTTACGTATCCATTACCTACTCTGTATTGTATTGGATATTGGTAAATTTTTTGTTCCATTTTTTGCCGAGTAACACCTCGGTTTGTAGATTTTCCAACGCTGAACACGATGGTGAAGTCAGAATTGCGATATCCCATTCCGTTATCAGATTAGAGCAGACGAACCAGGAAGAACATCTTAAGAAATAACCACGTTCCTTCATCTTCAAAGTGCTCCAGTTTGAGAACGGGATGAGATATCGCAATTCTGATTTCACCATCGTGTTCAGCGTACAAAAACCTTTAAAATGAGGTGTCACTTGTCAGACTGCTTCATTTTGGGAATTTATGGGTAATTTTTCCCCCCTAAAACTCCCCAAAATTCCCCCTTAGAGTGACCCGATTCTGCCCATCTACGAACTTAGCCTGTCGATTGCCAAGACAGATTTTTCGTGCAAATTTGAACTTTTTATCTCAATTCTTTCGAGAGTTATCGTCTGGAATGACACATACATATATAAATATATAAATATATAAATATATATATAAATATATAAATATATAAATATATATATATACATATAATTTTTGGTGTCTTTCGGCAGTGAATTCAGGATGGTCTGAAACGGATTTTGGTATAAAAATCTTTCGGAAATTCGAGTTTTAAAAATTTTGGACCGAGAACAATAGCTTCCTTTTCTTCGAAAATTCGCTAAAAAGGAGCCTAATTCGTGCTTCTGAGAAACAATAAACGAGCAGCGAACATTTCTGTACCCTCCTTTCTGTACTCCTTTTTTTTACAAATTAAGTATCTCTGATCGTTGATAAGGCCATTTAATTGTCTTGTTTCTCCTGTTGATACCACTTCTAGTGTTATTATAGAAATTTATGGTGATTTCAGACAATTTCACAAGTTTTTGACCCACAAAAAAATGACTTTTGGGAGATGAACCTTCGTTACAACCTCAATTCTTAACTCTGTCAAAATCGACTTCATATTCGATCTTCTCGACCCAAAAAACATGGAAAACGATACCTCACAAGCCCGTGCTCACTAAAACCTCCAAAAACCTCAAAAAACCTCGAAAAACCAGATTTTTACACCCACCGTTCCCCATAACACTCCTGGGTATGTTCCTATCAGGCTGCCGGCTTCGGACCACAAGAAGGACCCAAATGTGAATGGAATACATGGAAATGTGGATGTGAATACATAGGTGTATTATTCACAAAATAATAAACCAAAATGCCTTATCACGCACAACTACTTCATTTTCGGTCTAAAAAATTCGTTCTTTCTCACGCAGGCTCCATTTGGGCCCTAGTTGTGTCCCGAAACTTTGCAGCCCGATCGGAATATATCCAGGGCTCTTCTGGGTGTAAAAATAGGGTTTTTTGGTGTTATAGCTATATATAGCTTTTGCGGTATCTTTTTCTATTTTTGTTTAGGGCGAGAAGACCGAATACGAAGTCGATTTTGACCAAAGACTGAAGAATGGAGGTTGTAACGAAGGTTCAGCTCCCAAAATTCATTTTTTATGAGTCAAAAACCTGGGAAATTGTTTTAAATCACCATGAATCTGTATAATAACCTAGAAGTAGTATCAACAGGTGAATCAAGACAATTAAATGGCACTACAAAAATGATCAAAGATAATTTGAGGAAAAAAAGTCTGCCAATTCGAGTAGGCAGTACACCTTCCTCACTTGAATCACATGAATAGTTGGGTAGGTTCATTTCGATACGGGACCATCTGCGATCAAACCTGCGTGTACCCTCAAAATTTCAGCTCTCTACGACTATTTTTCGCGTAGTTAGAAGCGTTACAAGGAAATAGTCAACATTGCATGTTCACGCATGCGCAGACGAAAATTAATGTAAGATTCTGATAAAATCATATATAGAACTATCAAAGTGTTATTCCTGAATGACCCCCCAAATCTGAACTCTTTTCAACGATATTTAAGGTAGTTATGGGTGTTTCAAGTATTTCACGTTTGTGCATGCGCAGACGAAAGTTACAGTAATTTTTCAATGATTTCCGTATTGGACCATTTTTGGCCCAACCCGCACCTACCCTCCAAATTTCAGTCGATTTCGACCATTATTTCTGGTGGTTATGGGCGTTACAAGGAATTACCACAGACAGACACGGACCCAAAAATGTTCCTTGATGTCTGAAACGCAAAATGGTAGTGGAAATTTAAATTTTGAACGACATACTTTATTTTTTCAATCAATCACGAGTCCCAAGGCTTCCCCCACCTCCGGTAATGAGGGAGCAAAAGGAAGCGTAAATTCGTGTTTTTTGGGGGCCAAAATCGGTGTAAACCACCAAAAATAGCTATTTAAATAATTTTATATGAAAGAAACAATAAATGAACAGCCAACATTTCTGTAGGTAAGTCCAATAGAATAATAAACCCATGTGACAAGGGCTTTGCAGCGTTTTATCGACATGTAACTGGTTCGTTAACAAACGAGTGAACGTCGTTGTGAACTGACGCCAAGCCCCCCTCCCACTGTCACTCGCTACAAGGGTTGTGAGGTACCGTTTTCCATGTTTTTTAGTGCGAGAAGACCGAATATGAAGTTTATTTTGACCAAAGAGTGAAGAGCTGAGGTTGTAAGGAAGGTGAAGCCCCAAAATTCATTTTTTATGAGTCTAACACCTGAGAAATTGTCAGAAATTTCCATAAATTTGTGTAATACACTAGAATTAGTATCAACAGGTGAATCAAGACAGTTAAATGGCACTGTCAATGATCTAAGATAGTTTGTAAAAAAATAGGAGCCTAATTCGTATTTTGGGGAGCCAAAATTGGTGGAAACCAAAAATAGCTATTTCAATTATTGCACACGAAAGAAACAATAAATGAACAGCCAACATTTCTGTAGGTATGTCCAGTAGAATAATAAACCCATGTGACAAGGACTTTGCAGCGTTTTATCGACATGTAACGGGTTCGTTACCGAGACGAGTGAACGTCGTTGTGAACTGACGCCAAGGCCCCCCTCTGGCCCTCTCGCTACAAGGGTTGTTATCTTTTGTTATGAAGGCGATATCCAAGACTTCTTCTTCTTCTTCTTCACCCTTTGGGAAATGAAGTCGGGGAGTCCTCGAGCCTATCGGGGGCCTCGTTCAAGGCCGCTGTCGACCCCGACCTAGACATAGACCTAGTGACTGGGGTTAGGCCCCCACAGGCCTCGCCCCACCTCAGCCTCTGCCTCCTTTTATAACTTTCTTCCTTCACCGAGGAACCTTTTCTTGTTTTTCTGGTTTCTGTTGCCTAATCCTTTCCCTCTCGATCACAGTTTTTCAGCGATTCCGCCTCCAAACCCTTTCCCTGACCTGACCCAATATTGTTATTGTTGCGTTGCGTAAAGTGCTCTGCTATTACAGAAACTATTTATTACCCAAGAAATCTCCGGATTTCAGTTTATTTTATTCATTTATTTAGCTTTCCGAACGGAAAAATTTCGGAATCAAGTCAAAAGGTTTTTGGTTTATTATTCTGTGAATAATAAACCAAACGTATTTGCTCAGCAAAAAAATGTATAACACCCCCTCAAAAATTTTTCTTTTACGTTTCAAGGTGCGTAGATTCCAAAAATGCCATGTCCGTTCGGGACGCAGTAAATTGCGGACGTAAGTTGTTAATCCCTGAAAGTAAACATTAAAAAAACCAGTCATGCAGCATGACTTAATGAGCGAATTTTCAAAGAAATATTCGAATTAATGGCTATGGTTTTGAATAAAGGAAAACTTCGGTCTAAAATTTGGTTTTCTATGTGACAACCTTTTTCAATCTGACCACTACGGGTTGTCACATCTGACCACTCTAAGGGGGTGGGGGGGGGGGGGGGGGTAAGAGTTTAAAGATTATCCTAGTTTTGGGTAATTTTTGCGCACTTTAAATGCTCTAATTTAAGAACGGATTTAGATATCTAAAATCCGATTTCACCATCGTGTTCAGCGTGCAAAAACCTTTAAAATGAGGGGTCACTTGTTAGAAAATAACATTTTGGGGATTTTTGGGTAATTTTTGCGCACTTTAAATGCTCTAATTTGAGAACGGATCAAGATATCTAAAATCCGATTCCACCATCGTGTTCAGCGTGCAAAAACCTTTAAAATGAGGGGTCACTTGTTGGAAAATAACATTTTGGGGATTTTGCGGTAATTTTTGCGCACTTTAAATGCGCCAAAACCCTCCTTAGAGTAGGCCAATTTCGCCCATCTTCGAACTTAGCCTTTCGATTGCCAAGATAGATTTTTTGTGCAAATTTGAGCTGTTTATCTCAATTCTATCGAGAGTTATCGTCTGGAGTGACACATATATATATAAATATATATATACATATAAAAAAGTGTTAAATTTCAGGAATCGTTTTAGAATGGTCTGAAACGGATTTCTATGAAGAAAATTTCCAAAAATTTATATTATTTAAATTTCGAAGCCATTGCAATAGCTTCATTTTCTTTGAAAATTCGCTAAAAGCGGACGGTGTTTTTGAAACATGTACGTTAAAATGCGGACGAGTCTGTCCTGTCAGAAAACGGGAATTATACTGCGGTTATCCCTCGATGATATTCCTGCTCTACTTGTCTTCTTTTCTGGTATTTTCGAAGGCATTAAACAGTCTTGTTACATACCTAACATTACATTCCACTAATCTATTCAGAAGTCCCAAACAACCTGCTCATTCACGGGATAGTTTCTGGGATTGTTTATCTTTTTTGAGATGCGAGCGCTAGCGAGCATCCAGATCGCTTGACAATGCATTTTACTAGAACAGAATTGTCCGATTTTCACCTATGCGAAACCAACCTCCAGCGAGCTCACCGGATTAACTTGTCCGCATTTTACCTACGCTCGTCCGTTCCGCCGTACGCCGTATAATGCATAACTACTTCACTTTGGTCTAAAAAATTC
Source organism: Leptopterna dolabrata (assembly GCA_954871275.1). Lineage (NCBI taxonomy): Eukaryota > Metazoa > Arthropoda > Insecta > Hemiptera > Miridae > Leptopterna > Leptopterna dolabrata. The sequence goes on along the minus strand of OX940989.1, from coordinate 3,189,752 downwards.
ATTCTCTCGCACACATGCTCCATTTGGGCCCTAGTTGTGTCCCGAAACTTTTCAGCCCGATCGGAATATACCCAGGGGTGTTATGAGTGAAAATGTGCATAAAAAACGCTGCAAAGTCCTTGTCACATGGGTTTATTATTCTACTGGACATACCTACAGAAATTTTGGCTGTTCATTTATTGTTTCATTCATGTGCAATTACTGAAATGGCTACTTTTGATGGTTTCCACCAGTTTTGACCCCCAAAAACACGAATTAGGCTCAGCTTTTCTTTTTAAGATTATCATTGATCATTGATAGTGCCATTTAGTTGTCTTGATTCACCTGTTGATGCTACTTCTAGTGTTATTATACAAATTTATGGTGATTTCAGACAATTTCCCGTGTTTTTGCCTCATAAAAAATGAATTTTGGAAGCTTCGTTACAACTTCAATTCTTCACTCTTCGGTCAAAATCAACCAACTGTTCGGTCTCCTCGTCCTTAAAAACCAGGAAAACGATAAATCACAAGCTCATGTTCACTAAAACCTCAAAAATCCCTAGAAAACCCTTATTTTCACACCCATTTTTCTCCCATAACACCCCTGTGTGAATGCCGATCGGGCTGCCGAGCTTCGGAGCACAACTACGATCCAAATGTGTTTCCAAATGGGGACCCAAACTGTGTGCGGAAAAACGACGAATTTGGACCAAACTTTAACGTAAATTTAAGGTTGAAAGTTCCTGAGAACCTCAATTTTCCACTCTGGTCAAAATCGACTTCATATTCGGTCTTCACGTCCCAAAAAAATAGAAAATGATACCTCAAAAGACCATGTTACTAAAACGCAAAAAGTACCTATTTTTACATACATTTTCACTCATAACACCCCGGATATATTCCGATCGGGCTGAAAAGTTTCGGGACACAACTATGGCCCAAATGGAGCATGTGTGCGAGAGAATGAATTTTTTAGACCAAAGTGAAGTAGTTATGCATGATACGGCGTACGGCGGAACGGACATGGCATTTTTGGAATCTACGCACCTTGAAACGTAAAAGAAAAAATTTTGAGGGGGTGTTATACATTTTTTTTACCGAGCAAATACGTTTGGTTTATTATTCACAGAATAATAAACCATAATGCAATGTCCGTCCGCCGTATCACGCGTACCTACCGGCTTCATTTTCGGTCTAAAAAGTTCGTTCTTCAGCACACATGCTCCATTTGGGCCCTAATTGTGTCCCAAAACTTTGCAGGGCGATCGGAATATATCCAGGGGTGTTATGAGTGAAAATGTGCATGAAAATAGGTACTTTTTGTGTTTTAGTAACATGAGCTTTTAAGTATCGTCTTCCAGGCGTTTCAAGTATATTTCATCTTTGCGCATGCGCAGATGAAATGATTTACATGATTTTGAAAGGGACCATCTGCAGTCCAACCCGCGTGTACCCTCAACATTTCAGCCTACGACTATATTTCGCGTAGTTAGAAGCGTTACAAGGAAATGGTCAACACTTCATGTTCGCGCATGCGCAGACGAAAGTTACATTACGATTCCAATGAAATTCATACGGAAATAACAAAGTAAATTATTCCTGATCTACCCTCCAAGTTTGAACCCATTTCAACGATATTTAAGGTAGTTATGAGCGTTACAAGTATTTCACGTTTTCGCATGCGCAGCCGAAAGTTACAGTATTTTTTCAGCGATTTTTGTGGGGAACCATCTGTGACCCAACCCGCACCCACCCGCCAAATTTCAGCCCAGCTCGACCATTATTTCGGGTATTTATGGCGTTACAAGGAATTTACCACAGACAGACAGACATTCCTCGATGTCTGAAACGCAAAATGATTGTGGTAATTTTCATTTTGGAGGACATAAATTTTTTTACTCAATCACAAATCCAAGGCTTCCATACCGTAGAGTAGTGAGGAAGCAAAAGCACTACCCTCCTACCAGGCTGAAGATCGAGGAAGTCTGATATTACTTATAACGTGATAAGTGGAAGGCCTGGTAAGTAGGTAACTGATGAGGAGAAGTAACCCTGGTAGGTTGAAATAGGAACTAACAGTTTTCTCCTTTAATTTTTTCCTGACTCCTTGTCCTGTCCTACTCTTCTCTTCTTACTTCTTATTCTAAAAATACATTAAAAAATAAAAAATAAAAATAAAAATTGACAATCTACGTGGAATGTTGTTTGCCATCAGAGCCGCCTTTCCCCTGATTTAGGTTGGTACTTGGAACGATGGAAAGGAGTTGGTTCCTTCACTCACCTGCACCTAATACCAGGTATTGCTGTTCGAAGAAGCTGATACCTGGAAAATCCTGGAATCAAATCCTCCAGGATCTGAAACACCAGTTTGTAACAAGATGATAAATATCCAGTTTATACAATACTGCTCTTTTCGATGGTCCATTCAAAATTTCAAAATTGGATTTAGTAGTGGAAGTAGTTCGGTCGATGAAGGAGAAACGGCTCATTGAAGCGCTGTTAAACGCCAAACTTTTGAATTAAAACTACTCTAAACCATTGTATTATTTGTGTATACCGATGAAGAAATTCCTCAACTCCTCAAAAATTTGGGCTGAGCCATTTAATCGAAATTCTTGAGGTTTCGTGTTTCTGTTACCCGTGATTTGACAGCTGATCGAGCGTGAGGCCACTGAAGGTTTACTATTTTCAATAATGAACCTTTGGAGACGAGCATGAAAAATGAAAGAAATGAAAATTTTAACACCTCCACAAAATTTGATGATTTGCGTTTCATGGCACGTAGAATCCGAAAATTGAATACAAAAATTTCTGACCAGTACCGCAAATTAATGAAATTTGGTTTATAGATACCGTTTGGGTTCTAGTTGGTCCGCGAAGCTCCGTGTCCCAGTCAGTCACCTCTAAGGGGTGAAAAATAGGGGTTGAAATGTTCAGAACGCCATAGCTCACAATTTTTCAATGGAAGGGTATTTTTTTTTAACGTATTGAAATTGTACTTGAACTAAAGAATTTTTTGAAATCACTCGGAGCATTGTACGACCAGCCGTTCGTTTGCAACGAAAAGCTTCGTCAACATGATCGTGAATGCAACGGTATAAATCCGGCCCAGATATCATCACTAGGGAACACGTAATTATAATCACGGATGGCTGTATGAAGTCGAATTGGAAGTTCCGTGATATTATTTCATGAATTATGATATTATTTCTCTATCGGATTTTTTTTTATAGGTACTTTTGCCACTTGAACAAACGTTATGCTTCATGGACAAATGATTTATTAATGATTAAATTATTGAATCCCGCGCATGTTTATGAAACTGTAATTCCATTTCATTCCATTCCATTCCGTTCCATTTCATTCCATTCCATTTCATTTCACTTCATTCCATTTCATTCCATTCCATTCCATTCCATTCCGTTCCATTTCATTTCATTCCATTCCATTTCACTTCACTTCATTCCATTCCATTTCATTTCATTTGATTTCATTTCACTTCATTTAATTTCATTTCACTTCAATTCATTTAATTTCATTTCACTTCAATTCACTTAATTTCATTTCATTCCGTTCCATTCCATTTCATTTCACTTCATTCCATCTCATTTGATTTCATTTCACTTCATTTAATTGCATTTCACTTCAATTAATTTAATTTAATTTCATTTCATTTCATTACATTTCATTTCATTCATTTCATAAATTGATGTACATGTACTTGCCCCTCAAATAGTTCATGTGCTCATAATTCAAGTAGGCGCATCATCAGTGCCAAACTTCACGCATTCATATTATTATTCCTCACTCAAGATACGTATGACAGTGATAATCACTTATTGACCACAACTGATTTCTATGGCGTATCATGTGGGGGGCTGGGGGTGCCACACTTGAGGCTTCCGCAAGTCCCTTTATTACGGGGCGGCGCATCTCACCTGCCCTTTTGTCAACCCCTGTGAATACGTAATGTACCCTTACTGGGCCTAAGGGGAACCAAGTGCCCCATTCAAGAAATTCTGGTTAGCCCGCCAGTCAGCCCTTTTCCTGTGCGACTTACCGATGCCACACGCCCGTCGCGAGGCTCAAGTCAAAGGGCACGAGGCTAAGGGTCCGAGTGCCCTCAATCGAAGACCGTTTGGTTTATTATTCTGTGGATAACACACCTATGTAATCGCTCAGCAAAAAAATTTTATAACACCGCCCTCAAAATTTTTTCTTTTACGTTTCATGCGTAGATTCCAAAAATGCGGTGTCCATTCGCCGTCCGCCGTATCATCCGTATCTACTTCAATTTCGGTCTAAAAAATTGGTTCTTTCGCACTCACGTTCCATTTAGGCCCTAGTTGTGTCCCGAAACTTTGCAGCCCGATCGGAATATACCCAAGGATGTTATGGGTGAAAAATGGGGGTAAAAATTGTGTTTTTTAAATGTATCAGTAACATGAGCCAAGTGAGGTACCGTTTTCCACGGTTTTTAGGACGAGGAGACCGAATATGAAGTCGATCTTGACCTCATTTGGAAAATTGAGGTTATAACGAAGTTTCAGCCTTAAATTTACGTTACCATTAGACCTAAAATCGTCATTCTTCCGCACACCATTTGGGTCCCCATTTGGGAACTTATTTGGCTCCTAGTTGTGCTCCGAAGCTCGGCAGCCCGATCAAAATACACCTAGGGGTGTTACGGATGGAAAATGGGTGTTAAAATAGGGGGTTTCGAGGGTTTTTTGACGTTTTAGTGAACATGAGCTTGTGGTGTATCGTTTTCCATGTTTTTTTTTTGGGCGAGAAGACCAAATATGAAGTTGATTTTGACCAAAGAGTGAAAAATTGAGGTTGTAACGAAGGTTCAGCTCCCAAAATTCTGTTTTTATGAGTTAAAAACCTGGGAAATTGTCTGAAATCACCTTGTAATAACACTAGAAGTTATCAACAGGTGAATCAAGACAATTAAATGGCGCTATCAATATACAATGATAATTTATCAAAAACAGGAGCCTAATTCGTGTTTTTGGTGGCCAAAATTGGTGGAAACCACCAACAATAGCTATTCCCGAACCGCTTGAACTAATTATGTACAGGTACGAACTACCTGGTCCAAAAAATTAACTACTTGCTACCTTTCAGAACTATTTTTGATCCTGTAGATTTCGGTCTACCATTCTGGACAAATTAACTATCACACAAACCAAACCATCCATGAATTAACTTCAGTTTTGCTGCTTTCATTTTCCTCTTTTTTTTCAACCAATAACGCAGACAACACCTATTTATTTATATTATTAGGCAGCTAGCCCCTCATTTTTATATTGCTAGGGATGTATTCACGCTTGTACATATTTTCTATTATACACTTCGTATTCCAAGTTTTGCCACTGTCCATTTGAATTTTTGAACATTTTTTTTCTTTATGATTTATGTTTGTAAATTAAATTTACAGTTATTATATATATTATATCCTTGTACGGAATGAGAGAACAACAGTCCATAATGTCCTAGTTAAAATAAATAAATGTAGAATAAAATGTAGAATAAATGTAGAATAAAATGTAGAATAAATGTAGAATAAAATGTAGAATAAATGTAGAATAAAATGTAGAATACGTCCTAATAGATAAATAATGTAGAATAAAATAGATAAAATTAATAAATAGCTAAATAAAATAAATAAATGTGTGCACATACTTACTTACTTACTTACTTCACTGTCAATAATATGAATTAAGCATCTGTTGCTCGAGGAAGGCCTTCCTTATTATTTTCAGAGCAAACCCGTTTTACTGGCGTTGGTCTCCTGGTCTAGCAGAGGGTAGAAACGGGAAGGTGGAAAAGGAAACCGATAAGATAACGGAAGAAAATAAGAAGGATTACGGATCTTCTGGTTACAGCCCTCCATCCGGAGTCGAACCCCGCCTCAATGTCATATCAACAAGCAATAACCCCCTCGCACAACAACACCTATCACGCGTTTTATGACAGCAATAAAATCAATGCCTGACACTGGGTGACGGACATGACTTTGGTAACTCCAAACCAAACATTTTCTCAGCTAAATTTTTCTAAATATTGCTAAATTTAGATTCTATATTAAGTCCTAGCCCCGCAATTTCAGCACGTAACACAGTTATATTACTGATCTTTAATAGTTGCACTAATTTCTACCATAGGCGCCACTTGAAATGTTAATGTTCCTTTGTACAGGCCCGTTTTTAGACGACAAAACGCTGCAAAGTCCTCGTCACGTGGGTTTATTATTCTATTTGACTTACTACAGAAATTTTGGCTGTTCATTTATTGTTTTTCTTTCGTGTGAAATAATTGAAATGGCTATTTTTTATGATTTCCACAAATTTTAGCCCCAAAAAACTCGAATCACGCTCCTATTTTCGATGAATTACTTTTGATCATTGATAGTGCCATTTAATTGTCTTGATTCACATGTTAATACATGTGACTTAAGACAATTAAATGGCCCTAGTACTACTTCTTTAAATACTACTTCATTACTACTTCCTAAATACTACTTAAATACTACTTCTTTAACTACTACTTCTGTTATTATACTGTTATTATACAAAATATATTATACAAAATACTACTGTTATTATACAAATTGCAAAATACTACTGTTATTATACTGTTATTATACAAAATATTATACAAATACTACTGTTATTATACAAATTGATGGTGATTTCAGACAATTTCCCAGATTTTTGACTCATAATAAATGAATTTTGGGAGTTGAAACTTCGTTATAACCTCAATTTTCTACTCTTGGTCAAAATCGACTTCATATTCGGTCTCCTCGTCCTATGGAAAACGATACCTCACGACTCAAGTTAATAAAACACCAAAAACCCCCAATTTTACCCGCATTTTTCACTCATAACTCCCCTGGGTATTTTCCGATCGGGCTGCTAAGTTCCGGGACACAACTAGAGCCCGAATTCAGCCTGGGTGCGAAGGAATTTTTTAGACCGAAAATAATGGTAGATATATGATTCGGCGGACGGACATTGCATTTTTGGAATCAACGCACCTTGAGATGTAAAAGAAAAAATTTTGAAGGGGTGTTCCAAAAATTTTTTGCTGAGCAAAATATAAACATAATATGGTATTGCAACTTGTATACCAGAACACTGAGAACAGCTTGCAAGATCATGTTCCAAACCTCTCAATAGCTGCAAGCTTTTCTAAGCTAGTGATAGTCAAGAATTATTATCACAGGACAGCCATGCTACAAGAACGATTGAATGCTTTAGCATTAATGTCCATTAAGCGAGACGTTGCCCAATCGCTTGATTATTAAGCATTAATTAATGATGTGAAAGTGTTGAAGCGTGAAAGGTCCTTTCTTGAGCTTTATTCTGGGATGTTCTTTTTCCCCAAGTTTGAATTTTGTAGAAAAAAAAATGGAAATTGGTATTAAAAAAACTCACTTTTTAATAAATTGTTATGGAAAAGATGCAAGAGATGTGCACAACAGCACTGCACATTTTGCAGACGCTGGGCTGAGCTGTGTGCCTCCACGCGGTGCCCTGTGGAAACAGGTCAAATCTGGATGAACTGTAGGTAATACGTAGATATACCTACAGTGCGCATTAGGGCCTCCACAGTCTAATTATGCCCAGGGCCCCCAACGTCCTAAGAACGCCCTTGCTGTGTACCGCAGATGAATCTCACAGTAGAAAAGTTTGATGGATCGAGATTGCCTTACATGTTATTTGGTAAGATCCCTGAAGTAGAAAGTAGGTATTTATGTATTTTTAGCTTGGAAGGTGGTGTAAGTGACGGGGCAGTGGTGCCCGATCTTGCTCCAAGTCTGGTTCGAAGGGGGCAGATCCTGAGGCAGCTTGAACAGGAAACAGCCGTCGTCAGGCGTCGGACAGGTCGACCTAAGTCTCTGGACGCCGGGACAAACGGCGGGATTCCCGCAGAATTCCATAACGGACGAGTCGACCAGGGATTTCATGGGCGACGTCGGCCTCTCCTTGGCGCTGAGGATCAGCTGGTACAGGAAAGCCGGGCATTGGGACGGGCACGAGATGAGGTCTGGGGAGACGAGGCAGTTGTTGCCTTGGCTTTTCGGGAGTGGAGATGTCATGACGACGTCGTCCGCCATGACGGTTCCGCCGAACTGCCAGATCGTCAGGAGCTCGGCGTCTCGAATACTGCCGGAGTCCCCTCGCCAGTCACCTAGAAAAGATCAGTTCGGAGTGTGTACTTCAGGATATCAAGGTTTCTATCGTCCCTTCAACTGCAGCACAGCAAGCACAGTACCTACATAATGCTCAGCTTTCCCTCTCCAAGCATATTAAGCATCTCATTATAAAGGCGAAATTTGATCAATATATCGAAATTGCTCTAAGTAGTCACTTCTAGCCAAATTCCCTTGTTCAAAACATACAAAGATGCATATTACAGTACCATTCCAATGAAATGCATATGGAACTATCGAAGTATTATTCCTGATCGACCCTCCAAGTTTGAGCTCATTTCAACAATACTTAAGTTAGTCTGTCAATGGCCGTTATGACCGTTGAGAAACGTTGGGAGCTCGATGGAGGGGGGGACCCATCTGGTCCTTTCCCCGAGGCGTCGCTCAGCTCATCGTTCTCCTCGTTTATTTGGTTAAATCTTATATTACATAGGAGTATAGTACTTGAGCGGTACCACGACATAATTATTATACGAATACTGTCATTTTGAACCGTGTAGCCTACAAGCTGTAGGTTGGCACCTTCGAACATGGAGCCCTTGAAGAACTGTCCACCGTCCACTTTGAGCATCATCAAACTGGAATATTCCGACCTCAGCCTCTTCTCAAAACACCCGTCTTTGGCACCTTGGACGAAAGTTACGAGGAACACGTTCTTGTCTGTAGCCTGTCTGAGTAGCGATTCCAAAGAACATGACGATTTCCAGTCCAGGATTTTTCCTGAGACAATTCCATGGAGATTTATTTATAGCTACCTTCCGGCATGGAGTTTTATTTTCTGTTTAGTATAAAGACCAATGCAGAAAAAAATGAGGCCCAGGTGAGAATCGAACCCTCATGATCAGGAGTCAAACAAATTCTCGACAGAACTTTCGGCTTCACAGTCCATTTCGAGAGATGTCACTGGGTTTTACAGTAGTTCAAATATAAGTTCTTGTAGTTTTTATAGTCAGCGTTCTTGTGAGTTCTTTTCATTATGTGATTGCGTTTTATCGTTCAAATCAATCTAGAAACCTACCTACTGCAATATGCAATACCTATGTGATAGGGTATTGTAGTTCTTCGTTAGGTTTTGTCATATTGTCCATTTCCCTATACTGATAAATATCTCAATAGTTTTAATACGAATGTGTTTATAATGTTTAATACAAAGTGTGAGGGGTTTCGAGGTTCAGTCAAGGAATAACGTACGTTTCTTCGAGGCCAACGGGGGCTGTATTATCTACATGGGACAACTTATCCCACGTAGATAATAAGGACAGCAACAACTTCTCAGACCTGATGATGGTTTACAAATAAACCGAAAGTTGGTCTCGAAGAAACGTAGGTCCCTTATTTCCTGTTTCTATGAGACTCGATGAACACCTGGTTGCATAGGAAAAGATTGCCTTCATCAGGTCAGTGTTAACTAGAGTTAGCAATAGCAGCATTTCAACGAGGTGAATTTTTTAAAATTTTCTGCAATTCCCCTTTCTTTGAGCCCCAAGTAGCATAAAAATAGAGGGAAAAGACAAGTTTGTCATTTTTTCGATAAGTGGCCATAAAAGGGATAATTATGGAGGCTCAGAGAACCGCAACGCCACTCTAACTCGCAACCAAACCCAAGCCTGCATGGTATACTTTAACCCGTAAAAATCGTGATAATAGGTCAGCTCTTGGAAGGATCATTAACATGTTAACACTTGCGGCCTCACACGATAAATGTTTTGAATAATTTTGAAACTTGCCGGTTACGAAGAAGGCGTTCCTCGACGGCTCCAACATGGCGCTCAGAACGCTGTCCTTCCGGGATTTGGAGCGGTCGGCCTGAACGAGAGGCGTTTCGACGAAATGCGTCAGGTAGATCGGCCTCTTGAGCATCGTCTCCTCCTCGAATTTGGCGAATATGATCATAAAGAGAAGGACCTGAACGCAACAACCGGCCATTTCAGATTGATGTTAGAGATAGGGTTGCCAGAAGTGCTCTTTTTATATGAAATGAAATGAAATGAAAATGAATTTATTCCTTCTACAAATACATACAATTTCGTAACAACTGGTTATAATGAAATATAATCTCCCAATAAGGGCAAAGAGCCCGCGCTAGGGAGATGAGTTGGTTTGGCAAGATTAAAATTTACCTTATTCTATTGAAAGATTAAAAACAAAAATATTACCTCAAATTAAGTTAAAAATTTCCTCACTACTGCTTGAGTCCAGTTACGGATTGGATCAATTACGGATTTGGAAGCTAGTAAAGCGAAAGACAAATATTATACATAGGAATTATTTTGTTTTACCTAGATCAGGTAGTTCTGTCTAGACAGGAAGTATTTTTTCAAAACCGAACAACAGTTCATTGGCTTCCCCAACAATTGCGTTTTTAATGATACAGGCAGTTTATTGAATGATAAAATTCCTTGATAACAGTAACAGTTTTGCGCTGCTGTCGTGCGAAATAAAGGGAGGGAAATGGAATTGCTGGCTTTATATCTTGTAGCTATATTATGTTGCGGATGAATAAACAGTTTTTCTTTTAATATTTGTTTCACATTATTCATTTTTAATAACTGAATAAAATTTAAGATTTGCAAAGATTTAAAAATTGGTTCTGAGTGAGCTGCAAATTCGCTTCCACTAACAATTCTAACCAAAATTTTTTGAGTAACAATCAAAGGTTTCAGTGTAGAGTTATATGCTCCACCCCAAGCCGGGAGTCCGTAAAGAAGTACAGATTGTACCAATGCGTAATAAAGTAGTTTCATTAATTTCAAATTTAATATTCTTTTTAAGCGGGAAAATATATAAATAAGTTTGCGGAGCCTTTTATTTACGTAGCCTATATTTGTACACCACTTCATATCACTATCAAAATAGATGCCTAAGTACTTGGTTTTATCAGATCGTGCTACCAGTGGACAATTTAAACAAGTTTGCAAATCACATTTCGACCCATGTAGACTTAATGTTAGATTTGCCGGAGGTGTTGATAGTGATAGTGTTATAGTATTTATACTCTTTTTAGCCACGTAATTTCATATACAGGGTGTCCCAGAATTAATTATCCAAACTTCAGGGATCGATTCTACAACTAATTTGCAACAACTTTAGTGCCAGAACATTTTTTCCGAAACCCCCATCAAATCCGACCTTTTCACTTCTAAATTTTTTTTTCGTGTTTTAGATCTTGAGTCATAAAAATCGTAACTCCCTCAAGTTACGACGTAAATTCAAATTTGAGGATACCATTAGCAAGAGAGTTATAATCAAAATTTTTTACGAGAGCTGATTAAGTAAAAAATCACGCCAAACTGAAAACTTTGCCAATTACAACTTTTTTGTTGAACTTGATAGTATTTTTGAACGCTATTTTTACCCATACCCAATCGTTTCTCTCTTCGGAAAAAATATCTGCAATTCTACAGCTTTTCAACGGTGTGCTCAAATTTATTTTTATCTACATAATTTTTTGAGAAAACGGCGTTCGAATGAGGAAAAACGTGATACTGTTGAGCAAAATCGAGGGTTTTGCACGAATAATGATATTTTCAGGACTTGGAGGGGTATGGGGTGTATCTGGTCGGCATTCCATTATTTTTTAACGCTGAATCGAATGGTGATACTCCCGAGAATCTCCAACGTAATTAAAACTGTTCTCCCGATCTCTTGAAATAGTTGTACCTACCTGCCTACCTGATACCAAATCTACACCTCATCACGAGATTCGAGACGCTACCTCATCTGCGTTGCGACGAGCTCGCATGTGTCGTCAACAAGGAGGTGGCCACTTAAAGAACCTGCTGTAAAAATACACTCTATAATTCCGAAGCATAATTCTTCATTTCCCATAGACCGATGAGGTGTAGATTTGGTATCAGGTAGGCAGGTAGGTGCAACTATTTCAAGAGATCGGGAGAACAGTATTAATTACGTTGCAGATGCTCTAGAGTATCACCATACGATTCAGCGTTAAAAAATAATGGAATGCCGACCAGATACACCCCATACCTCTCCAAGTCCTGAAAATATCATTATTCGTGCAAAACCATCGATTTTGCTCAACAGTATCACGTTTTTGCTCATTCGAACGCCGTTTTCTCAAAATATTATATAAATAAAAATAAATTTGAGCACACCGTTGAAAAGCTGTAGAATTGCAGATGTTTTTTCCGAAGAGAGGAACGATTGGGTATGGGTAAAAATAGCGTTCAAAAATACTATCAAGTTCAACAAAAAAGTTGTAATTGACAAAATGTTCAGTTTGGCGTGATTTTTTACTTACTCAGGCTCTCGTAAAAATTTTTGATTATGTACTTATTGAGAAGAAAGAAAATTCAACGCTCTTTCTAATGGTATCCTCAAATTTGAATTTACGTCATAACTTGAGGGAGTTACGGTCATTTTTATGACTCAAGGTCTAAAACACAAAAAATTTAGAAGTGAAAAAGTCGGATTTGATGTGGTTTTTGGAAAAGATGTTATAGCACAAAAGTTGTTACAAATTAGTTGTAGAATCGATCCCTGAAGTTTGGATAATTAATTCTGGGGCACCCTGTATACAGTAGAAGTCGCTTAGCAGAAAGGTGGTTATAAAGGAATAAGTCGGATATAAGGACAGAAACAGTCAGGACCCGATCGGCTGGGGACACACAGGGAATTGGCCTCTTATAGTGATCAGAAGGCCGGTTATAGTGATCAATTTTTAGTTTCTGGGTGTCAAAAGTCGGCAAAATAGGAAAAAATGGCTGAAATCTCTCAAACATTGTATATAATCACCAGAAGTGGTATTGAATGATGATCCGAAACAGAAGATAACCAATTACCTACAGGTTTTAATAGACAAAAAAAAATTAATCAAAATAAGGTCAATTCTGGGCGAGGGGAGGGGGTAAAAATTCGCCAATATTGGTAAAAATTGCTAAAACCTCCACAAAGTATATAGAGTAGAAGTCGCTCATAGAGATTGTTTCCAGTCGGTCCCAATTCGATCATTATAAGCGACTACTACTGTATTATTTTTTCATTTATTTTTATAGCCAAATATACTCTTTTTCCTTCCTCACTACCGTGAGAAGCCTTGGATTCATGACTGAGTATAAAAACGCTGCAAATCCCTGCACAACGGTTTATTATTTTTGTACAGAATACCCTTCTGTTACAGATCACAGCTCTATGTATAGATAACCCGTCTATATAATATGATATGCACTACTCTATACATATTATGTGAATCGCAGACAGCGTTGGCCAATAGAATTGCAGAACGCCTAGCCGTGGCCGGCCCTTGTGATTGGAATGGCCTAGGCCAGTCGTAATGAATTTATTGAAAAAACAAAAGAAAACGATTGATTGAACCATTTCGGACCATGCCACTGCGCACCATGCCAATTAGACAATTCTAAATGAATTCCAAATGAAAGTCCAATTCAGACTGATGGTATACCAATTTTTACAATTCTAAGTGAATTCCTAAGTGCACTAACAATTACAATCCTAAGTGCAATCTTAGAGGATTACAATTACAATCCTAAGTGAATTAAAGTGCAATTGAAATTGTAATCCAATTGCAATTTCAATATTTTATTAACACAACTTTGCCAATTTTGGCGAATGTGGAGTGTATGTTTATAGGATTGAATTTAGATGGGGATGTTAGGTAGAGTGGTGAGCAGTGGCCAATTGCAATTGAAAAATGATGAGAATCGCAGACAGCGTTGGGCCAATAGAATTGCAGAACCATTTCGGACCATGCCAATGCGCACCATGCCAATTAGACAATTCGAAATGAATTCCAATTCAAATTAATGAATTCCAATTCAAGTGAGCAGTGGCCAATTGCAATTGAAAACAACAGACTCACAAACAAGCCTATGATTCCCCAATTGCAAACAATAAAGTAATCCAATAATTTACAAACTATTCCAATTTCAATTGAAAATTTTGATTGATTGATCGATCAATTGATTGAATAAATTGATTGATTGACTGAATCCAGCGCGTCCCTGGTGACAAGAGTATACAATTTCATTCACCCTGCTGTCGAAAATGCCTGTCGGTGCAAACTTCGGGGCCTTACTGTGAACGAACGGCTGGACGTACGATGCTCCGGATGGTCTTAAACAACTCGCAAGTTCAAGAACTATTTAAAACCGTGAAAAAATTCACGTAAAACAAAGGTATAGGCGTTCTGGAAATTTCAACCCCTATTTTGAACCCCTTAGAGATGACTGACAGTAACGTCGAGCTTCGAGGACCAACTAGACCCCGAACGGAACCCATAACCCGAATTTCATCAATTTTGTTTCATGGTAACTAAGAAAAGTGGCCAGTACGGCGTAAGGCGGACAGACAGAAATATTTTTATTGCAGTTTTGGATTCTACCTACCTTGAAACGTAAACCATCAAATTTTGAGGGGGGGTTAGAATTTTTTTTTTCATGCTCGATTCCAATGGTTCATTATTGAAAATAATAAACCAAAATGTAGATCCCCCAAAATGAAAATGCCCACGACCATTTTGCGTTTCAGACATCGAGGAACATTTTTGGTTCCTTGTCTGTCTGCCTGTAGTAATTCCTTGTAACGCCCATAACTACCCGAAATATGGTCGAAATGAGCTGATTTTGAGGTTAGGCGCGGGTTGGGTCACAGATGGTCCCATACAAAAATCATTCAAATCATAGCAACTTTCATTTGCGCGTGCGCAAACGTGAAATACTTGAAACGCCCATAACTACCTTAAATATCGATGAAATGAGTTCAAATTTGGAGGGTCAATCGGGAATAATACTTTGATATTTCCACATGAATTTCATTGGAATCGAACTGCAACTTTTGTCTGCGCATGCGCGAACATGAAATGTTTCCCGTTTCCTTGTAACGCTTCTAACTACGCGAAAAATAGTCGTAGAGAGCTGAAATTTTGAGGGTACACGGGGGTTGGATCGCAGATGGTCCCGTATCAAAATGAACCTACCCAACTATTCTATACGTTCGTGTGATTTAAATGAGGAAGCTGTACTGCCTACTCGAATTGGCAGACGTTTTTAGTTCGGTACAGATATATTTACTGCACTACAGGTGGACACCTAAATGTAGGCACCGGTGTAGGTAGTATATGCACCAAAATCGTGTTCAAAAGTTGACCGGAATCATTTACGGTAGGTAACTTCCCAGTCTGTTCCCCACTCACCAATGTAGCTGCTACGGCAGTGAAGAAAAATGCCCACCAAACGGCACTTCCTATGTAAGCCGGCCACTTCTTGGGCCAAGCGTTCGCTTCCTGGGCCGCCCTTTGTCGAGGGCTGTCCAACAGAAGGAGCCTCACCCTTTCCTCGTATCCTTTCTCGTCGAACATCAACTTTGATGAGCTAAAATGAGTACAAAAACGCTGCAAAGTCCTTGTCACGTGGATTTATTATTCTATTGGACTTACCTTCAGAATGTTGGCTGTTCATTTATTGTTTCTTTCATGCGTAATAATCGAAATAGCTGTTTCGTATGGTTTCCACCAATTTTGGCCCCCCAAAAATACGAATTAGGTTCCTATTTTTTTTACAAATTATCTTTGATAGTGCCATTTAAATGTCTTGATTCACCTGTTGATTCTGCTTCTAGTGTTATTACACAAATTTATGGTAATTTATGACTATTTCCCAGGTGTTAGACCCATGAAAAATGAATTTTGCGGCCTTCGTTACAACCTCAGTTCTTCACTCTTTGGTATAAATCAACTTCATATTCTGACTTTTCGCCCTAAAAAACATGGAAAACGATACCTCACAAGATCATGTTCACTAAAAATTCAACAAAAAAAACCTCGAAAGAATTCCCCCCCCCCCCCCCCCCCCCCTACAAAACTGGGTGTATTCCGATCGGGCTGCCGAGCTTCAGAGCACAACTAGGGCCCAAACTGTGTGCGGAAAAACTACGATTTTAGACCAAATTTTAAAGTAAAGTTAAGGCCGAAACTTCGTTATAACCTTAATTTTATTTTCCACTCTGGTCAAAATCGACTACATATTCGGTCTCCTCGTCCCCAAAAAACACGGAAATCGATACCTCACAAGGTCATGTTACTAAAACACGAAACACCCCTATTTTTACCCCCATTTTTCACCCATAACTCCCCTGGGTGTACTCCGATCGGGCTGCAAAGTTTCGTGACTCAACTAGGGCCCAAATGGAGCCTGTGTGCGAAAAGAACGAATTTTTTATGCCGAATATGAAGTAGATATGGATGATACAGCGGACGGACATAACATTTTTGGAATCAACGCACGTTGAAACGTAAAAGAAAAAATGTATAGGGGGTGCTATAAACATTTTTTCTGAGAGAATACATAGGTGTATTATGCACAGAATAATAAACCAAAATTGAACACACTACGCGGAATTCAGACACAGTTTTTGATATTATGTACAGACATGCCCCAATTTACACACGGTCCAATTGGACATTTGCCCAAAGCACCAGTTTTCGAGGGGGCGAATTTGGGGTGAGAAAAAAATAGGACAAATAAATTTTAAGAACAGAAAAAATAAGCTTCTTCAACGTACGGTTGTTTAGCGAAAGGCTGGACGTACAATGCTCCGGTAGGTCTCAAAAAATGCTGTAGTTCAAGATCAATTTAAAAATGTGGAAAAAACCATACCCTTTCATTGAAAGTTTTCGAGCTACGGCGTTCTGAAAAGTTCAACCCCTATTTTTCACCCCTTAGAGATGACTGACTGTAACGCTGAGCTTCGAGGACCAACTAGACCCCGAACGGGACCTACAAACCAAATTTCATTAATTTTGGTTCATTGTCACTAAGAAAAGTGCGAACGAAAAGCGTTCAGAAACAGTTTCAACCGGATACAATTCCACGCAAAACAGTGTTGATTTACCGGTCTTAGAATGAATTCCAATCGCAGAACCGCTGCCGCTCAGAGGCCCATCCCAAATTCGACGGAATTCCGGTTGATTGCAGCTCAGTCAATGACAGATCACTCATTGCAGCCATTTTTGTTTTCTTTACGGATCTCCATGTATATTTTTGAATTCATCTCTGTGGGACAGTCAATGGAAATAACAATTTGTGGAGACGCGCTGGGAGTTGTGGAGATCCTGTAGATCTTGGGCGGTTGTCAAAGAAAAATCTTCACGGTATCCTCAGTAGGCACGTAATCTTTTATATTATATTTTATATATATATTTTACATACAGATAAATAAAAATGAATGTGTTTATGTACGTATTTATGTTCCTTATAGGCGGCCAAATCGCTGAACCGATTTTGACGAGAGTTGTTCCATCGTGATCGGCAAGTTCAGGGGGCTATTATAGGCTATGGTAGCTTCCCCGATCATCTGAGTCAGCCCAGAGGCTATTTTCTTTCCTATTGAAGCAATGATGCTGAAATTTTAAATGAAGCCTCTCTGGGACTGCTGGGTAAAAATTATTTGGGCCTCGATTGAGTGAGCCGATCAACCTGAGTGAGCCCTGAGGCAAGCATGAGGCAAGCAAACACGACGTGGATGCAAGCGTTTCGTGGAAAAAGGAAAAACGATGTTCATCTATTACCTACCATTACAATAAAATCAATAAAAACTGTTTTTAACTATCTCAAAACACTTGAATGAAAATCTCAAATATTTATACTACATTTTTATATAATATTACAGCTGCTTCATTATACTTGACCACGAGGTTAGGTATTGACCACGGAAAACAGTGATCTACGCAGAAGGGGCATCTATTTCACTCTACATCAACCATTTCACTTCAGAACTTCATTATTTGCGTTTCGTTTTGCCATTTTGGGTATACTGCTTGTCATCGACAGAATTATTTTAGCAACATTTAATTCGTGATTTAGATAGGTACCTTGAAACGAGTATTTCAACAGAAGGTGAATGAATTCGAATTGTATACATTTAACCCAAATGTCATCACCAGGGACGCGCTAACAATCGGGAATTGGCCCGAGATAAAATCATTGCTAGGGATCACCTGATTATATTCACAGAGTATGGAGTCGAGTTGGTTGTTCTGTGATATTATTTCATTTGGAAAATGAAACTTGAAGAATCGTTGAAGTATTATTGATGGGTAAATTATTACACAATGGTAAATTATTACACAACGGTGCATTATACCATCTACGTAGAAGGGGCTGGAGTGTGTTGGTAGGTACGTTTGCAACTTTTTTCACTCTACATCAACCATTTCACTTCAGAACTTCATTATTTGCGTTTCTTTCGCCATTTTGGGTACTGTTTGCCATCGACAGAATTATTTTAGCAAAATTTAATTCGTGATTTATGTAGGTACCTAGTCTTGAAAGGAAATACAACAATTCAGTATAATTTACGGAATCATTTACGGATTCCAAGGTTACCAATATCCGGGTTACACAGTGGTGCAAGGTTAACCACATTCGATACTGGCAAACAATGACTTTCTTCATTACTTATGTTGCTGACTACCTTGTTTTCCCCACATTTTTTCCATCAAGCTCAGCTCAGCTACCGCGCAATGTACGGGGGTATGGATAACAAGAAAATATTCAACAAAATCTCACGATTCCAACGAGTGGTGAACGAATTTTGTAAGATGAAAAATGGCAAACATGAAGTTCCGTAGAAACGAATCGGTTGTAAGCGAAAATCACCAGAAATGGCGCATAACGCGTTTTCCTGTCGCTTTTTGGTAACGCTTTTCGAGTTTGTGTGCCAAAGTAAAGACATGAAGATGTCAAAATAATTCTGCACCTTCGTTTATTCGTTTGGAGTGAAGAGTTTATAAGTACCTAAGGAATTTTTAGGTACCTACGTACCCTTCATAATTAATTTATTCAGCTACTGACGGGGAAAACTTTAGGTAGTGAGATTATGTATGTAGGTAGGTACTGCTACAACCACTCTTTAGTACCAACTAAAGTTCTGCATGGCGCTCCCTACCTAGAGGGTAGGTAAATTGTTTATTAGCCGGGCATTAATTGTATGACAATGGACAATAATAATTGTAGAAATTTCATCTGAGGCAGGTAACATAATTGTAAAACTTTTTTGTATAAATTAATATCGCGTGCAGTTGTAAAACAGAGAAGTTGAAGATTTTGTGTTGTGAAGTCCATATTCCGATTGGGCTGTAACGTTTCGGGACACAACTAGGGCCCAAATGGAGCATGTGTGCGAAAGAACGACTTTTTAAGACCGAAAATGAAGCCTGTACACGTGATACGGCGACGGCGGACGGACATTGCATTTTTAAATCTACGCACCTTGAAACGGAAAAGAAAAAATTTTGAGGGGGTGTTATAAAAATTTTTTGCTGAGCGAATACATAGGTGTATTATTCACAGAATAATAAACCAAAAGGATGTCAACGATATCGTACGCACAGGGAAGAAACAAGAAATGTCCACGAGCCACAGGGAAGAAACAAGAAATGCCACAAAAACCCCACCCTCGTAACCTTGTATGGCCTCTGTTAGGGCATATTCGGAACGTTTCAACTCTCCAAACCACAGGAAGATGACCTTCAAGTTTCGAAAGATTTGCTACCCCTTAAACCAACATTTCTATAAAAATTTGCCTCATTTCTAAATTTTATCACCAACCTGACTGTTTTGATAAACAAATATTTTCGCAATTTTTTTTTTCTTTTTTTCTTTTTCACAATCGTAGATTCAAAGCCCTGCGCAGGCTCAACCTCGACGGCTCGCAGGGTCCATGGCGCCAGGCGATTTCGGGCAACCACCCCTGACATGGGGAAACGCCTTAAGAAAGTGAAAAGCGTGGCATTAAGAGCGAATTTCCATAGAAATATTCGTGGTATTGTGTAAAAAGATGATACAGCGAGAAACCATACCATTTTTCATAAAATTATATAGTAATTTTTTTTCGTGATTTTAGCCATTTTTATCAATTTTTGACCCTCAGAAAGTCAAATTTGACCCATTCTTTTTTGAGAAAAATGTTCTTATCATCGAGATAGTCCGTCTTTCTGCCGTGAATCACAATCCCACACAACGTCAGGTGAATTACGGTTGATTTTTAGCTCTTAATACAAATTTTTGACCCCCCCCAAAACCCGCTATTCCCCAAAACCGCTGAAATTGTATTTTTCTGTCTCTACTTACACTGTCTTACATCAATTTTTTGCTCATTTAGCCGTAACTCAAATCTTTTGCTAATTTAGCCGCAACTCAATAATACCACTGTCTAATTTAGCCGTAACTCAAATCTACAGCTAATTTAGCCGTAAATCAAATCTACAGCTAATTTAGCCGTAACTCAAATCTACAGCTAATTTAGCCGTAACTCAATGATACCACTGTCTAATTTAGCCGTAACTCAAATCTACAGCTAATTTAGCCGTAACTCAAATCTACAGCTAATTTAGCCGTAAATCAAATCTACAGCTAATTTAGCCGTAACTCAAATCTACAGCTAATTTAGCCGTAAATCAAATCTACAGCTAATTTAGCCGTAAATCAAATCTACAGCTAATTTAGCCGTAACTCAAATCTACAGCTAATTTAGCCGTAACTCAAATCTACAGCTAATTTAGCCGCAACTCAATAATACCACTGTCTAATTT
Source organism: Leptopterna dolabrata (assembly GCA_954871275.1). Lineage (NCBI taxonomy): Eukaryota > Metazoa > Arthropoda > Insecta > Hemiptera > Miridae > Leptopterna > Leptopterna dolabrata. Next base: position 3,168,979 of record OX940989.1, on the reverse strand, counting down.
AGCCGTAACTCAATAATACCACTGTATAATTTAGCCGTAACTCAAATCTACAGCTAATTCAGCCGTAACTCATATGTACAGCTAATTTAGCTGTAACTCAATAATACCACTGTCTAATTTAGCCGTAACTCAATAATACCACTGTCTAATTTAGCCGTAACTCAATAATACCACCGTCTAATTTAGCCGTAACTCAATACTACCGCTGTCTAATTTAGCCGTAATATCGTTGAAATGAGTTCAGACTTGGAGGGTCGATCAGGAATAATACTTTGATAGTTCCATGTGAATTTCATTGGGATCGTACTGTAACTTCGTTTGCGCATGCGCGAACATGGAATGTTGACCATTTCCTTGTAACATTTCTAACTACGTGAAAAATATTCGTAGAGAGCTGAAATTTTTGGGGTAAACGTGGGTTTGATCGCAGATCGTCCCACTCCAAAATTATGGAAATCGCTCGTCTGCGCATGTACTAACGAGAAATACTTACTTGAAACGCTCGTAGCTACCTTAGATATCGTTGAAATGAGTTGAGATTTGGAGGGTCGATCAGGAACAACACTTTGATAATTGCATATGAATTTCATTCGTCTGCGCATGCGCGAACATGAAATGTTCACCATTTCCTTGTAACGCTTCTAACTACGCGAAAAATAGTCGTAGAGAGCTGAAATGTTGAGAGTACACGCAGGTTTGATCGCAGATGGTTCCGTATCAAAATGTACCTACCCAACTATTCTATACGTTCATGTGATTCAAGTGAGGAAGCTGTACCGCCTACTCGAATTGGCAGACGTTTTTCCCCTGTGCCCTTCAATTAGTGAATTTGACTACAAGTTCGAAGGATTGGTGAGTTCGTGAACGGTCAGACTTGATTGTCAAGCTTCATGCTTATTTCTCCATGTTCTGTACGCCTCATTATGGCTTTTCTCGTGTCATCAATAACTTGCTATTTATTACTTCTGTGCCTCTTCCTATTATCTTGTCAGGAACTGCTTGGCTCCAGCTCATCAAACCAGTGAGTGCATCATCCCAAACCAAGATCGTTCCCTTGTTAACCAGAACCACAGTCATATATAACCTCCTCCTCCTCCTATCGCCGCTCACCAATACAAACCCGGCTCTCCCCCAAAGTTGGCCAAGGACAGGTGGTCCAGGGCTGTGCGGGGGTGTTTTCATCCCTTGTCGAAGATACGACGAACAAAGGAGGTTCCCACGACGGGACCGGAGCGATTTTTGAGGTCGGATGTACCTCTTCACCAATCCCGTCGTCCCGTCAGCCACCTGATTGTACTCCAGGACTGTACCTGTTGCAGGTGCACCCTTTCCTGGCAGGGAGCACAGATTGCGAGTGGAGCACCCCCTGTTTTTCCTTGGTCTTCTTCACCTTGAAGGAATGCAGAAATCTTGGCTTCCTGCCCTTCTCGCATCTTCCAAGATTTTTCCCACGTTACGAAATATATACTATAGTTTTTTTTTTCCTTAGCCGAACAGCTGAATAAAGCCAATCTGTAATCTTGCTAGGTAATACCGAAAGAAAGAAATAATACGTTCGGTTGCATTCGACATAATATTTCAATGTAACATTTTCGATCACGAACCTTCGGTATCGAAGAAGTAAATAACCTCCTCCACTCGACTGATCAGCTGAGTCGATCGGAAAAGCCTCTGCCATAACGAAGAAGGACGTACAATCAATAAAATTTCGGTACCAGTTCGGTATGCGGTCTGCCGTCGGGTTTCTGGTTCGCAGGGGCTCGAAAACTATCACAAATTAAAATTAAATCTTAAGAATGATAACAATCACAAAAGTAACAAACAAATACAACAATAACAGATTGAACGGTAAATCAAACATGATTAAACAGTTAAAAATTATTACGTTTATTTAATTAAACGATCTGTCCCAAAAATTTTTCCCACTCTTTTTGACAAAAATGTTCACCGAAATAGTCCCTCACCGTCGCCATCCCACAATTCAGGTGAATTAATATTGATTATAGCCCTTTATAACAATTGTTGACCCCTAAAAATCCTAATAAGAACCCCATTCTGTGTGAAAAACAACTAAAATGGTATTTTTCCGTCTTCACTCATCCTTCCATACCACTTTCAGTGGTTTTATATATCAATTGTAGCCGTTTTTGCAAATTTTTGACCCCTAGGGACTAAAATTTGACCCCCTTCGAATTTTTGAAAATTGTCCATCCTTTTGTTTGGCAATAAGAAAATTTTGGCGAAACTTGGAATTTTTATCACGTACCCAAGGACAGATATCGTCTGGAGTGACACATAAATAAATATATGGAATATACGTATAAATTTTTGTTCAAATGTAGGGATGAAATCAAGATGCTCCGAAAAGGATTTGCCTATAAAAAATTTCAAAAATTTATGTTCGGAAAATTTTGAACCGATTGAAATAGTTTCATTTTCCTTGAAAATTCGCGAATATTGTTGCCAAATAAATGTCTTATTTCATCAATTTATCATACCTAACGTTACATGTAACATTTAGTGCTCTGTTAAATTTGATTTAGATTCAGATTTGTTTGTAATATCAAACCTTATTAGCGAATTTTCAAAGAAAATGAAGCTACATCAATGGGTTATAGGCAAATCCGTTTCAGTGCATCCTCAGCTCATCCTTAGATTTTAACAAAAATGTATATGTACATATTTATGTGCCACTCCGGATGATATCTGGCCTTGTGGTACTTGATAAAAATTCCAAATTTCTCCAAAAAGTTTTTATTGCCAAACAAAGGATGAGTTCGAAGATGAGCAATATTTCTTTTAAAATTCGCTCTTATAACCATGCTGCATGACAGGAACTTTTTCTATTTCCTATAACCCCCCCACGCTACGCCATTGCTGGTTCGGCACTTATTATATCTACATCTACATAAATATATCTATATACTTTATTTTGCCTAGAAAATTCGTTCTTTCGCGCAAAGACTTCATTTGGGTCCTAGTTGTGCCCCAAAACGTTGCAGCCCGATCGGAATTTACCCAGGGGTGTTATGGGTGAAAAATGGGTGTAAAAATACGGCTTTTTGGTGTTTTAGTAACATGAGCTTGTGAGGTAGGTATTGTTTTCCTTTTTTTCTAGGACGAGGGGACCGAATATGAAGTCGATTTTGACCAAAACGTGGATAAATGAGGTTCTAACGAAGTTTCAGCCTTAAATGTACGTTAAATTTTGGTCTAAAATCGTCGTTTATCCGCACACCATTTGGGTCCCCATTTGGGAACTTATTTGGCTCCTAGTTGTGCTTCGATGCTCGGCAGCCCGATCGGCATACACCCAGGTGTATTATGGGGGAGGGGGAAGACAATTAAATGGATTCGAGTTTTTGGGGGCCGAAATTGGTGGAAACCATCAAAAAATGGCAATTTCAATTATTGCACACGAAAGAAACAATAAATGAAAAGCCAACATTTCTGTAGGTAAGTCCAGTAGAATAATGGACTTTGAAGGGTTTTGGTTTATTATTCTGTGAATAATACACCTATGTATTCGCTCAGCATACAATTTTTATAACACCCCCTCACAATTTTTTCTTTTACGTTTCAAAGTGCGCAGATTCCAAAAATGCAATGTCCGTCCGCCGTCCGCCGTACGCCGTCCGCCGTACGCCGTATCACGTGTACAGGCTTCATTTTCGGTCTAAAAAATTCGTTCTTTCGCACACATGCTCCATTTGGGCCCTAGTTGTGTCCCGAAACTTTTCAGCCCGATCGGAATATACCCAGGGGAGTTATGAGTGAAAATGTGTATAAAAATAGGTACTTTTAGCGAATTTTCAAAGAAAATGAAGCTATTGCAATGGCTTCGAAATTTAAATAATATAAATTTTTGGAAGTTTTCTTCATAGAAATCCGTTTCAGACCATTCTAAAACGATTCCTGAAATTTAACACTTTTTTATATGTATATATATATATATATGTGTCACTCCAGACGATAACTCTCGATAGAATTGAGATAAACAGCTCAAATTTGCACAAAAAATCTATCTTGGCAATCGAAAGGCTAAGTTCGAAGATGGGCGAAATTGGCCTACTCTAAGGAGGGTTTTGGCGCATTTAAAGTGCGCAAAAATTACCCAAAAATCCCCAAAATGTTATTTTCCAACAAGTGACCCCTCATTTTAAAGGTTTTTGCACGCTGAACACGATGGTGGAATCGGATTTTAGATATCTAAATCCGTTCTTAAATTAGAGCATTTAAAGTGCGCAAAAATTACCCAAAACTAGGATAATCATTAAACTCTTACCCCCCACCCCCTTAGAGTGGTCAGATTGAAAAATGTGAGAAGTATTAATTGAAGACGAGAGTTCGAAGCAAAACAATACCATAGCCATTAATTCGAATATTTCTTTGAAAATTCGCTCATTAAGTCATGCTGCATGACTGGTTTTTTTTTTAAACTATCTTTGATCATTGATAGTGCCATTTAATGGACTTGATTCACCTGTTTACACTTTTAGCGAATTTTCAAAGAAAATGAAGCTATTGCAATGGCTTCGAAATTTAAATAATATAAATTTTTGGAAATTTTCTTCATAGAAATCCGTTTCAGACCATTCTAAAACGATTCCTGAAATTTAACACTTTTTTATATGTATATATATATATATTTATATATATATTTATTTATTTATATATGTGTCACTCCAGACGATAACTCTCGATAGAATTGAGATAAACAGCTCAAATTTGCACAAAAAATCTATCTTGGCAATCGAAAGGCTAAGTTCGAAGATGGGCGAAATTGGCCTACTCTAAGGAGGGTTTTGGCGCATTTAAAGTGCGCAAAAATTACCCAAAAATCCCCAAAATGTTATTTTCCAACAAGTGACCCCTCATTTTAAAGGTTTTTGCACGCTGAACACGATGGTGGAATCGGATTTTAGATATCTTGATCCGTTCTCAAATTAGAGCATTTAAAGTGCGCAAAAATTACCCAAAAATCCCCAAAATGTTATTTTCTAACAAGTGACCCCTCATTTTAAAGGTTTTTGCACGCTGAACACGATGGTGAAATCGGATTTTAGATATCTAAATCCGTTCTTAAATTAGAGCATTTAAAGTGCGCAAAAATTACCCAAAACTAGGATAATCTTTAAACTCTTACCCCCCCCCCCCCCCCTTAGAGTGGTCAGATATGGAAATCACATGAGAGGTGCTTAGGTATACTGCACCATTGGTCCTGTTTACATCGTCAACCATAACGTGGAATGGAAAGTTGCGATGTATCCGTACAGGCAACTTTCGATTCCAATAATTCTCAAGCAGTTTCAGGTCCACTCAATGTTGAATACTAGAATAGAACAATATTTCAACGTAGCACCCACATGTTTTTCCAAGTGATCCTTCCAGAAACCACATCCTTCCTTCATAGTTTATTTCAAGATTGAGCCTGCATGAAAAACAACCTGCACTTGAAGCACTCATGATTTTCTATAACAACTCCTTTACCTACTGCACTCTCTTGAGTAGGTAAGTCAAAAGTCCTAACTACCCTATCCTACCTAATATGAACCCACAGCGATCAAATAAATAAGCACTTAGTACAATTACGTAATAAACAAACGGTAGAATCAGGATGGACAAAACGTACAAATTAAAATAAATACGAAGAGAATATACATAGAAAACCAAATTTTAGACCGAAGTTTTCCTTTATTCAAAACCATAGCCATTAATTCGAATATTTCTTTGAAAATTCGCTCATTAAGTCATGCTGCATGACTGGTTTTTTTCCAATGTTATTCTACAAATTGATGGTGATTTCAGACAGTTTTCCAGGTTTTTGACTCATAAAAAAACAATTTTGGGAGCTGAACATTTGGAAAACCTCAATTTCCGCGTCTTTGGTCAAAATCGACTTCATATTCGGTCTTCTCGTCCCCAAAAACATGGAAAAAGATACCTCAAAAGCTCATGTTACTAAGATGTTGCTAAAACGCAAAAAGTACCTATATTTTTACACACATTTTCACTCATAACACCCCTGGGTATATTCCGATCGGGCTGAAAAGTTTCGGGACACAACTAGGGCCCAATTGGAGCATGTGTGCGAAAGAACGACTTTTTTAGACCGAAAATGAAGCCTGTACACGTGATACGGCGGACGGCGTACGGCGTACGGCGGACGGCGGACGGACATTGCATTTTTTGAATCTACGTACCTTGAAACGGAAAAGAAAAAACGCTGCAAATCCCTGCACAACGGTTTATTATTTTGTATAGAATACCCTCCTGTTACAGATCACAGCTCTATGGTTAGATAACCCTTCTATATAACATTATGTACTATTCTATTATATACATATTATGTAGATCGCAGACCCTCCGTAGGTTAGTACCTAACCCCGTACTCGTTACTAGGTACCTACCTAAATCACGAGTTAAATGTTGCTAAAATAATTCTGCCGATGACAAACAGTACCTAACAAAAAGAAACACACATAATGAAGTTCTGAAAAGAAATTGTTGATGAGGAGTGAAAAAAGTTGCAAAAGTACCTACCAACAAACTCCAGCCCCTTCTACGTAGATGGTATAATGAACCGTTGTGTAATAATTTACCGTTGAGTAATGATTTACCGTAGTAATAATTTACCCATCAATAATACTTCAACGTTTGTTCAAGTTTCACAACCTACCAACAAACTCCAAAAGAGCCATCATTTTTCAAATTAAATAATATCACAGAACAACCAACTCGACTTCATACTCCGCCAATATAATCAGGTGATCCCTACCAATGATTGGCCGTATTCACAAATTCCTATTGTGGGCGCGTCTCTGGTTACGAGATTTGGTTTGAATTGTATACAATTTCATTCACACTGGAGTCGAAAATGCCTGTCGGTGCAAACTTCGGGGCCTTACTGTGAACGAACGGCTGGACGTACGATGCTCCGGATGGTCTTAAAAAACTCGCAAGTTCGAGAACTATTTAAAACCGTAAAAATATATACGTAAAAAAATAGTATAGGCGTTTTGAAAATTTCTACCCCTATTTTGAACCCCTTAGAGATGACTTACAGTAACGTCGAGCTTCGAGGACCAACTAGACGCCGAACGGAACCTATAACCCGAATTTCATCCATTTTTTTTCATGGTAACTAAGAAAAGTGGCCAGTACGGCGTACGGCGGACAGACAGAAATATTTTTATTGCAGTTTTGGATTCTACATACCTTGAAACGTAAACCATCAAATTTTGAGGGGGGGTAAGAATTTTTTTTTTTCATGCTCGATTCCAATGGTTCATTATTGAAAATAATAAACCAAAAGTTTGAGGGGGTGTTATAAAAATTTTTTGCTGAGCGATTACATAGGTGTATTATTCAGAGAATAATAAACCAAAACGCTGCAAAGTCCTTGTCACATGGGTTTATTATTCTATTGGACACAGCTACAGAAATTTTGGCTGTTCATTTATTGCTTGTTTCATGCGTAATAATCGAAATAGCTACTTCTGATGGTTTCCACCAATTTTGGCCCCCAAAACACAAATTAGGTAGGTACGATCTTTTTTTTTTTCAAATTAACTTTGATCATTGGTAGTGCCATTTAATCGTCTTGATCCACGTGTTGACACTTTTTCCAGGGTTATTATACAAACTGATGGTGATTTCAGACAGTTTTCCAGGTTTTTGACTCATAAAAAAACAATTTTGGGAGCTGAACATTTGGTAGAACTGAATTTTCCACTCTTTGGTCAAAATCGACTTCATATTCGGTCTTCTCGTCCCGAAAAACATGGAAAAAGATATCTCAGAAGCTCATCTTACCAACATGTTGCTAAAACGCCAAAAGTACCTATTTTTACACACATTTTCACTCATAACACTCCTGGGTATATTCCGATCGGGCTGAAAAGTTTCGGGACACAACTAGGGCCCAAATGGAGCATGTGTGCGAAAGAACGACTTTTTTAGACCGAAAATGAAGCCTGTACACGTGATACGGCGGACGGCGGACGGACATTGCATTTTTTGAATCTACGCACCTTGAAACGGAAAACAAAAAATTTTGAGGGGGTGTTATAAAAATTTTTTGCTGACCGAATACATAGGTGTATTATTCACAGAATAATAAACCAAAAACGCTGCAAAGTCCTTGTCACATGGTTTTATTATTCTACTGGACATACCTACAGAAATGTTGGCTGTTCAATTATTGTTTCTTTCATGTAAAATAATCGAAATAGCTATTTCTGGTGGTTTCCATTAATTTTGGCCCCTAAAACACAAATTAGGTACCTACGCTCGTGTTATTTTATTTTTTTATTTTTTTTTAAACTAGCTTTGATCATTGATAGTGCCATTTAATCCTCTTGATCCACGTGTTGACACTTTTTCCAGTGCTATTATCTAAACTGATGGTGATTTCAGACGATTTTCCAGGTTTTTGACTCATATAAAATCAATTTTGGGAGCTGAACATTTGGTAGAACTGAATTTTCCACTCTTTGGTCAAAATCGACTTCATATTCGGTGTTCTCGTCCCGAAAAACATGGAAAAAGATATCTCAGAAGCTCATCTTACCAACATGTTGCTAAAACGCAAAAAGTACCTATTTTTACACACATTTTCACTCATAACACCCCTGGGTATATTCCGATCGGGCTGAAAAGTTTCGGGACACAACTAGGGCCCAAAATGGAGCATGTGTGCGAAAGAACGACTTTTTTAGACCGAAAATGAAGCCTGTACACGTGATACGGCGTACGGCGGACGGCGGACGGCGTACGGCGGACGGACATTGTATTTTTGGAATCTACGCACCTTGAAACGAAAAAGAAAAAATTGTGAGGGGGTGTTATAAAAATTTTTTGCTGAGCGAATACATAGGTGTATTATTCACAGAATAATAAACCAAAAAAGGAGCGTAGTACCTAATTCAAGTTTTGGGGGCCAACATTTGTGGAAACCACCAGAAATAGCTATTTCAATTATATTACATGAAAGAGACAATAAATAAACAGCCAGCATTTCTGTAGACCAATAAAATAATAGAATAATAAACCCATGTGACAAGGACTTTGCAGCGTTTTAGCGAATTTTCGAAGAAAAGGAAGCTATTGTTCTCGGTCCAAAATTTTTAAAACTCGAATTTCCGAAAGATTTTTATACCAAAATCCGTTTCAGACCATCCTGGATTCCCTGCCGAAAGACACCAAAAATTATATATATATATATATATATATATATATATATATATTTATATATTTATATATTTATATATATATTTATATATTTATATATTTATATATGTATGTGTCATTCCAGACGATAACTCTCGAAAGAATTGAGATAAAAAGTTCAAATTTGCACGAAAAATCTGTCTTGGCAATCGACAGGCTAAGTTCGAAGATGGGCAGAATCGGGTCACCCTAAGGGGGAGTTTTGGGGAGTTTTAGGGGGGGGAAATTACCCATAAATTCCCAAAATGAAAAAGTCTGACAAGTGACACCTCATTTTAAAGGTTTTTGTACGCTGAACACGATGGTGAAATCAGAATTGCGATATCTCATTCCATTCTCAAACTGGAGCACTTTGAAGATGAAGGAACGTGGTTATTTCTTGAGATGTTCTTCCTGGTTCGTCTGCTCTAATCTGATAACGGAATGGGATATCGCAATTCTGACTTCACCATCGTGTTCAGCGTTGGAAAATCTACAAACCGAGGTGTTACTCGGCAAAAAATGGAACAAAAAATTTGTTACGTAGGTACCCAATACCTACTCTTCTGGTATTCAAAACATTTTTGATTTCCCCCTCCCCCTCCTTCCACCCCAAATTTTACTTTGCGTAAAACTACTCCTGTTTTAATTTTGTATGGTATCAAGTTGGGAAATCATTGGCCGAAAATTAATTTTCAGAAAATTTTAGGCGGAGGAGGAAGATGCCGAAAACTTCGAAAATTCGCTCTTATAGCCATGCTGCATGACTGTGGTTTTTTTACTAGTACGACGCCTTTGCTGGGCCAAGTTGCTAAGGTCGGGAGAAGAAGATTAAATTCGAAGGAATTTAGCGAGGGTTTTCGAGAAAATTGACATTTTTTGGCAGATCGACGACGAAGAGCGGAATTGATGAGCGACTGCGCGACGCGACAAAGCTACCTCGGACAGGCTTTTCCTTCCCACCTGAGACGCAGCCTTATAAATCAAAGGATGTTCACATTGCAAAATGACAGCTCGATGAGGTTATCACTTCGAAACTACCAACAATTTACGTGCGTTGATGACACAATTGAGACAAACGAGATGAAAAATACAGCGGCGAAGGTCGCAGTTCACGTCATATCGCGCTAACTCTGAGGATCAGATAAGGGCAGCCGGTTCACTAGGTCAGCCCCCGATGCCATTGAGCTGAATATGTCATAACAGGTAACTGCGAACAACGTACCTACTACGAGAATATTAACAACCGCACATTCGTCCAATATCCAGCTAATTCAGCCGTAACTCAATACTACCACTGTCTAATTTTAGCCATAATATCGTTGAAATGAGTTCAAACTTGGAGGGTCGATCAGGAATAATACTTTGATAGTTCCAAGTGAATTTCATTGGAATCGTACTGTAACTTCTGTCTGCGCATGCGCGAACATGAAATGTTGATCATTTCCTTGTAACGCTTTCAACTATGCGAAAAATAGTCGTATGGAGCTGAAATTTTGAGGGTACACGCAGGTTTGATTGCAGATGGTCCCATTCCAAAATCATGGAAATCGTCCCATCAGCGCATGCGCAAACGTGAAATACTTGAAATGCCAGTAACTACTTTAAATGAGTTCAATTTGGAGGGTCGATCAGGAATAACACTTTGATAGTTCCACATGAACTTCATTTGTCTGCGCATGCGCGAACATGAAATGTTGCCAGTTTCCTTGTAACGCTTCTAACTACTTGAAAAATAGTCGTAGAGAGATGAAATTTTGAGAGTACATGCGGTTTGGATCGCAGATGGTTCCGTATCAAAATGTACCTACCCAACTATTCTATACGTTCATGTGATTCAAGTGAGGAAGCTGTACTGCCTACTCGAATTGGCAGACGTTTTTGGTTTATTATTCTGTGAATAATACACCTATGTATTCGCTCAGCATACAATTTTTATAACACCCCCTCAAACTTTTTTCTTTTCCGTTTCAAGGTGCGTAGATTCCAAAAATGCAATGTCCGTCCGCCGTCCGCCTATCACGTGTACAGGCTTCATTTTCGGTCTAAAAAAGTCGTTCTTTCGCACACATGCTCCATTTGGGCCCTAGTTGTGTCCCGAAACTTTGCAGCCCGATCGGAATATTCCCAGGGGTGTTATGAGTGAAAATGTGTATAAAAATAGGTACTTTTTGCGTTTTAACAACATGTTGGTAACATGAGCTTTTGAGGTATCGTTTTCCATGTTTTTGGGGACGAGAAGATCGAATATGAGGTCGATTTTGGCCAAGGAGAGGAAAATTGAGGTTGTACCAGATGTTCAGCTCCCAAAATTGATTTTTTATGAGTCAAAAACCTGCGAAATCGTCTGAAATCACCATCAATGTGTATACTAACATTAGAAAAAGTGTCAACACGTGGATCAAGACGATTAAATGGCACTACCTACCAATGATCAAAGTTAATTTGAAAAAAAAAAAAAAGATCATACCTACCTAATTTGTGTTTTGGGGGCCAAAATTGTTGGAAACCATCAGAAATTGCTATTTCAATTATTTCACATGAAACAAACAATAAATGTACAGCCAACATTTCTGTAGAATAATAAACCCCATGTGACAAGGACTTTGCAGCGTTTTTGGTTTATTATTCTGTGAATAATACACCTATGTATTCGCTCAGCAAAAAATTTTTATAACACCCCCTCAAAATTTTTTCTTTTCCGTTTCAAGGTGCGTAGATTCCAAAAATGCAATGTCCGTCCGCCGTACGCCGTATCACGTGTACAGGCTTCATTTTCGGTCTAAAAAAAGTCGTTCTTTCGCACACATGCTCCATTTGGGCCCTAGTTGTGTCCCGAAACTTTTCAGCCCGATCGGAATATACCCAGGGGAGTTATGAGTGAAAATGTGTATAAAAATAGGTACTTTTTGCGTTTTAACAACATGTTAGTAACATGAGCTTTTGAGGTATCTTTTTCCATGTTTTTGAGGACGAGAAGACCGAATATGAGGTCGATTTTGACCAAAGACGCGGAAATTGAGGTTTTACCAAAGATTCAGCTCCCAAAATTGGTTTTTTATGAGTCAAAAACCTGGAAAACTGTCTGAAATCACCATCAATGTGTACAATAACATTGGAAAAAGTGTAAACAGGTGAATCAAGACCATTAAATGCCACTACCAATGATCAAAAGATCAAAGCGTACCTACCTATTTCATGTTTTGGGGGCCAAAATTGGTGGAAATCATCAGAAATAGCTATTTCAATCATTCCACATGAAAGAAACAATACATTTAACAGCCAACAAAAATCTCTAGAACTCCAATAGAATAATAAACCCATGTGACAAGGACTTTGCAGCGTTTTTTACTTACTCAATATCGAATCCAAGGCCTCCTACCCTCGGTAGAGAGGAAGCAACACGTTTTTCATAATAAAATTAATTAATACTTGAATGAGTAGAGTAAACCATCCTTGATTATAATCAGGTGCTCCCTAGTGATGATATCTGGGCCGGATTTATACCGTTTGATTCACGATCGTGTTGACGAAGCTTTTTGGTGCACTCGAACGGCTGGACGTACAACGCTCCGGGTGGTCTCAAAAAATTGTTTAGCTCAAGACAAATTTAATATCGTTAAAAAAATCCATACCCTTCAATAGAAAGTTTTCGAGCTACGGCGTTCTGAAAATTTCAACCCCTATTTTGAAGCCCTTAGAGATGACTGACAGTAACGTCGAGCTTCGAGGACCAACTAGACCCCGAACGGAACCTATAACCCGAATTTCATCAATTTTGTTTCATGGTAACTAAGAAAAGTGGCCAGTATGGCGTACGGCGGACAGACAGAAATATTTTTATTGCAGTTTTGGATTCTACATACCTTGAAACGTAAACCATCAAATTTTGAGGGGGGTTAGAATTTTTGACATTTTCATGTCTTTGCCCTGGCACATAGCACAAAAAATTACGAAATTGCGTAACGAAATTGTGTTACAGTGCCTTTATTATGATTTCCGCTTACAACGACCCCGTTGTTAGGTTTGTTCATTTTCTACACTTTTTAACCCACAAAAATCGTTCACCACTCGTTGGAAAGCTCTCGATTTAACGAACATTTTCATGTTCTTCATAACATATTGACTATACGAATAGCGGAGCTATGGGCATAACTGTTCTCATATTTTGTTTACAAACTAATGATCGTGAGTGTAGAAGATAATTAATCCGGAATCGTCTATTTTATTGAAATTAGGTACCTACCTCTTAATATTAATAATGTCAAAAGCAATAGGTAAAGACATGAAAATGTCCCAATGCGTTGCAGACTCGTATGCAAGCGTTTTTTTATGTTTTCAACTTTCCTGAGGAATTTTTAGCAAAACATACAAAAACTAACAGCCTACTGGAAAAACGCATCGAAGCATACGTTGTAGGACATTCATTTGTGCATAAAATGAAAAAGTCAGCTCAGTGTGATGCATTTTGTGGGTGTTTTTCTGTCTTTAATCTCCCTTCCATACCACTTTCAGTGATTTTGTGTCAATTGCTCGCGACTTTATCAGTTTTTTTTTAAATGTTTGACCGCTGAAAACTTAAATTTGACCCCCTTTTGAATTTTTGAAAATTGCTCATCATTTTTTTTTCATGCTCGATTCCAATGGTTCATTATTGAAAATAATAAACCCAAAATGATAGCGTAAATATGAGTTAAGCGACCGGTGTAAACTGCTGGCTTACAAGTTTGATTCGAGGGATCAAGCGACCGTGTAAAAGCGACGACAGAGAGAAATATTATGGCAGGCGAAGGCGAGGAGAGGGGATAAAGTGGTGGAAGTGGAAGAGGCGTTTGAGGTCGGAGGCGGCGGAACAGCCCGCGGGACAGAGTTCCAGCCGTCCCGCGTGTATGGGGTCGTCAAGGGCTTGTTTGGCGGTTTAAAACGTCTCTCGGGCTTTTTTTCGGTTTATTATTCTGTGAATAACACACCTATGTGTTCGCTCAGCAGAAAATTTTTGTAACAGAACCTCAAAAATTTTTTTTAACGTTTCAAGGTGCGCAGATTCCAAAAATGCAACGTCCGTCCGCTGTCCGCCGTGCCACGTGTACCGGCTTCATTTTCGGTCTAAAAATTCGTTTTTTGGCACACATGCTCCATTTGGGCCATAGTTGTGTCCCGAAAGTTTGCAGCCCGATCGGAATATACCCAGGGGTGTTATGGGTGAAAATGGGTTTAAAAATAGGTACTTTTTGTGTTTTAGTGAACATGAGCTTTTGAGGTATCGTTTTCCATGTTTTTTGGAGGAGAAAACCGAATATGAAGTCGATTTTGACCAAGGAGAGGAAAATTGAGGTTATAACGAAGTTTCAGCCTTAAATTTACGTTAAATTTTGGTCTAAAACCGTCGTTCTTACGCACACAATTTTGATCCCCATTTGGGAACACATTTGGGCCCCGGTTGTGCTCCGAAACACGGCAGCCCGATCCGGATACCTCCGGGGGTGATATGGGAGAAAAGCGGGTGTAAAAATATGGGTTTTCGACTGTTTTTGAGGTTTTAGTGAACATGGGCTTGTGGGGTATCGTTTTCCATGTTTTTTAGGGCGAGAAGACCGAATATTAGGTTGGTTTTGACCGAAGAGTGAAGAATTGAGGTTATAACAAAGGTTAAGCTCCCGAAATTCATTTTTTATTAGTCAAAAACCTGGGAAATTGTTTGAAATCACCTTAAATTTGTATGACAACACTAGAAGCAGCATCAACAGGTGTATCAAGACAACTAAATGGTACCATCATGGTACAGATCAATAATTTATTTTTTTTAAAGCTGAGCCTAATTCGTGTTTTTGGGGGCCAAAATTGGTGGAAACCATCAAAAATAGCTGTCAATTATTGCGCACGAAAGAAACAATAAATGAAAAGCCAACATTTCTGTGGGTAAGTCCAATAGAATAATATACCCATGTGACAAGGACTCTGCAGCGTTTTTTTAATTCATCCTACCTTTTTTGCCGGGAATTTTCCGTTTTTCCTCCTTCTCCACACGTATCTACCCAGGAAATCAGGGATGAGCCTTGGAAATCCGATTTTCAACCATTTTGACCGTAATTGAACCCGAGTGAACTACATTTTAACAAAAGGAGAAGGCCAGTGGTATTAAACAGCCTCTCGAAATGATCTCTCGGAAAAATGATGGACTATTGGAGTTTGTTGGTAGGTAGTGAAACTTGAACAAACGTTGAAGTATTATTGATGGGTAAATTATTACACAAAGGTAAATTATTACACAACGGTTCATTCCATCTACGTAGAAGAGGCTGGAGTTTGTCGGTAGGCACTTCTGCAACTTGCACAACGGTTGAAGTATTATTGATGGGCAAATTATTACACAACGGTAAATTATTATTACTCAAATGTAAATTATTGCACAACGGTTCATTATCTGCCTTATTCTTCATGAACAACTCAAAAAATGATAAAATAAATGATGAATGATTGAATTATTGAATCCCGCGCATCTGTAGGAAACTTTAATTCCGGGGACGGCTCCAGTACTCCACTTAGGGCTTTCCTTGGGGGTGAGCTCGAGGGTATTGGCCACAGAAAACCGCGATCTACGCAGACGGGGCATCAATACAGGTAAATAATAAACCTTTGTGTAATAATTTGCAGCGTTTTTTTCTTGAGTGAGAAATAAGGAAAAACAGATGAACCACCCTTTATCTTCCACCAAGTACACTGGTTGGGTATATCAATGAGTTGGGGGATTTTCGAATTTGATCGATTTTGAAAACAACCTGGAACTGGGTTTATGACTGACTCGGATGCCCTCGGACTTTCCACAGCAGGTCGTAAAAGATCAAAAAGGCGAGTTCGCTCCGATGCGCAAGTGACGGAAAGCCGAGCACGTTTTCCTGCCCTCCCCGAAAACAACCACGCGCACATGCACACCACGTGCACACGGAGACCACGCGCACACAGACCAGATGGCTGGAAAGCGGTAAAGACGAGCACTAAATTCTGTGTGAGAAACAGTTGGACGGAAGGACAAAGGGAATTTCAGGGGAAACAGGTTGGTTGACCTCACAGCGTCACATGTTTGTCATAAGCCTCCTTCACGGCGCACTTGGTGTAGAACTTTCGAAAAACACTGTCCGCCATTTCTTCCTCCCGGACGAGAGAATCGCATTCAGAAAGGTGTGCGGAACTCACTGTCCGCCACACTTAAAGTCCACCCTGCTGAGTTAAAGAGCGGCAAGTCCAAAATGTTCGAATTTGCAACAAAAAAAAAAAATAGATTTTTCTGTTTTTATGAAGGGCCACCTTCTAAGCACATTTGCTCCTTCACTACAGGTAGGGTAGGGAACCGTAATATTCGTGCAAGAGTCGAAATAATTTATGTCCTCCAAAATAAAAATTTCCACTCGCATTATATATTACAGAAATCGAGGAACATTTTGGTTCATTATTTTCAATAATGAACCATTGGAATCGAGCATGGAAAAGAATAATTCTAACCCCCCCCCCCCCCTCCCCCCCACCCAAATTTGATGGCTTACGTTTCAAGGTATGTAGAATCCGAAAATGCAATACAAATATTTCTGTCTGTCCTGCTGTGCGCTGGGCGACTGATTGTTTTCAGGCCACTAGGGCCCATTCCAATCTTGCTGCTTGGATTCTGGGCTGCTTGGATATATATAAATCCCTCCTTTCATTTCAGCACAGCAGGTTACCCCTGTATTTGCCTCCTCCGGCGTTGGTCATGTCTAGCATGTCCGAGATGGACCACGTGGCGGTGCCGGTTTTACAGGGTGTATGGAGGCAAAGGGGAACACTCATTCTGAGTGCTAGTCCTTCAGCCTCAGTACTAACCGCCTCTTGAGGATCTTGCGGTCTTCCATCATTGGCAGGATGCTTAACAATTGCAGCAGTTTAGCACGGCCTCCGTACTCACCACCTCTTGAGTATTTTGTGGCTTTCCATCATTGGCAGGCTTCATTTAGTAGACTCTATGCGTATGGTTCACAGCTTGCAGCTCACGATTCTTCACAGTTCTGTCCATAGCCCACAACACAACAACTTCACACAACACATAGATCACAACCTAACTTAACACAATGACACCAAAACACAGACATCCACTCTGTAATCCACATCCACTCTATAAATTACATTCACACCACACAAATAAATTAACACTGAATACACAAAAACCTAATTCTAATATCACAGATGTCAATGGCGAGTACTCTTATAAATATTCCTCCCATTGACTCACAAAGTACTCTTACAACTACTATTCCCCCCACTAACTCAAAAGTTCAAACATCCAAGAGTTCATCCTGGGTTCAGCTCCACCATGAGTTGGCCCTCCCCTCTTCGGCTGTGCCAGGATCTTGCATAGGTCTCGAGTCTTGAAAATTTCTCCCTTGCCATGACCAATTCCCCCACCCAAATTTGATGGCTTACGTTTCAAGGTATGTAGAATCCGAAAATGCAATACAAATATTTCTGTCTGTCCGCCGTACTGGCCACTTTTCTTAGTTACCATGAAACAAAATTGATGAAATTCGGCTTATAGGTTCCGTTCGGGGTCTAGTTGGTCCTCGAAGCTCGGCGTTACTGTCAGTCATCTCTAAGGGCTTCAAAATAGGGGTTGAAATTTTCAGAACGCCGTAGCTCGAAAACTTTCGATTGAAGGGTATGGTTTTTTTACGTTATTAAATTTGTCTTGAGCTTAACAATTTTTTGAGACCACCCGGAGCATTGTACGTCCAGCCGTTCGTGTGCACCAAAAAGCTTCGTCAACACGATCGTGAATCAAACGGTATAAATCCGGCCCGGATATCATCACTAGGGAGCACCTGATTATAATCAAGGATGGCTGTATGAAGTCGAGTTGGTTGTACTCGTACTGTGATATTTCATTTGATACGTGATGGACTATTGGATTTTGTTGGTACATAGGTACTTGTGAAACTTGAACAACCGTTGAAGTATTATTGATGGGCAAGTTATTACACAACGGTTCATCATACTTGACCAGAGGGTGGGTACTGACCACAGAAAACAGTGATCTACGCAGAAGGGGCATCTATTTCACTCCTCATCAACCATTTTCCTTTAAAAATTCATTATTTGCGTTTCTTTTCGCCATTTTAGTTACTGTTTGTCATCGAAAGAATTATTTTAGCAACATTTAACTCGTGATTTAGGTAGGTACCTAGTAACGAGTACGGGGTTAGGTACTAACCTACGGAGGGTCTGCGATCTACATAATATGCATAGAATAGTACATATTATATTATATAGACGGGTTATCTATACAGAGAGCTGTGATCTGTAACAGAAGGGTATTCTGTACAAAATAATAAACCGTTGTGCAGGGATTTGCAGCGCTTTGGTTCTGTTTCTGTCTGTCTGTGGTAATTCCTTGTAACGCCCATAAGTACCCGAAACAATGGTCGAAATGGGCTGAATTTCCGAGGGTAGGTGCGGGTTGGGTCACAGAAAGTCCCGTACCACAATCACTGAAAAAGTACTGTAACTTTCGTCTGCTCATGC